>QFDD01001832.1:0-27803 GCA_006871305.1 Vachellia collinsii | reverse complement strand
TTCTAAATTAGCTATTCATTTGTCATTTATTTTGAAAATAAGCTAATTAAAGAGTAATTTTACAATCTAAAGAATGCTTGAATTTCATAATTGAGTATTTAAATATGTGAATTATTCATACGACTCAAATATTTAATAGAATGATGTTTAGGATATGATGATTAACATTGTAAAAATATGAATAATCATAATTATTTTAATTAACTTATATATGAAATAATTAAGGGAGAATTAGTGTAAATGACTTGAAACAAATAATATGTATTGTGAATAACCGCAAAAGTTGCAACTATTTAAAAGGACCAAAATAAAAGTATAAAATTTAAAATACTAAGTTACTCCTAACAACATTTTTTATTTTCCCTCCTACATTCTCTCACACTATAATTTTAAAAATAATACAAAATCTTAAATTTTAGTAAATTAAACAGTTTTTCTTAAATTTTATTGAAAAAATTACAATTTGTTCGATTTTTTTAAAATTATATATTTTAAAACTTAACACAAACTTTAATTAAAAATAGAAATTATGTAATATTACCAAAACTTAATGTCTTTTATAATTTATTATATACATTTATTAAAAGTTATATAAATTTAGTAAAAATAAAATTTACTTAGTTTAAAATAATTCAAAAAAAGTTATATGATTCATTTTTAATTTAGAAGAAATTTATGTGAGTTAAAAAAATGCACGTTATGTTAATAAAATAGTTTAAAATAATTCAAAAAATTTTATATGATTCATTTTTAATTTAGAAGATTTATGTGAGTTAAAAAAATGCACGTAATGTTAATAAAATAAGAACATCTAGATAATCTATCATATTATGAAAAGATATGAAATGAATTTATTTTTTTTTATAAAAAAATTTAATTCAGATTAGCGTGAATATAAATTAAACAACTTAATGTTATATTGATTAGTTAAATGATATATTGATCATATGAATAAAAAACTTGTTGAAAAGTAAAAATTAACTGAAAAAGATATTATGTTACATGTGATTTATAGGTAGTTTTAGTTATTTCTTAATTTTAAATATAGTAAATAATGTAAAAGGTTTGGTTATGGGTAAATTAATAATTTTAAATTTCTATTTTGAAGCTTGATCTTTTTGAGTAGTTATCATTTTAATGGTCATTTATAATAAATATTATTTTTTCCTGGTCCTTTATTTTAATTTTTCCAATAATTAAATAATTTTCTGTTTTTTTTAAAAGAAAGGGCTTTGATCCTCATCTTTTTGTCTTTAGCGTGTTTACCGTGTCGATGAATAAGTGGAATATTTTGTCCCATCTTTTTGCTACCTTTTGGGCGTTAATTTTATTTTTTATTTTTAAAAAAAAAATACGAAAGGAGAAATAGTATTTGTATGTCATAATGGAAGATGGAAAATAAACATTCATATTCACTTTGATAATATTTGCTATTAAATTTTAATTTGAAGATGCCGTCATTAAAGAAGTATACACGTTTTGATGTATTATTTAGTTGTTACTTTTTTTTTAATACAAGTAACTTATTATCTATTTAATTTGCAGGTTATGCATAAGTTGGGGGAGTTGTCATTGTGGGGTAAACACGCTGAGATGATAGGAAGTGGCCAATTTCCAATGTATCGCTTCCCTAACGTAAAAGTGCTTGATCTATATGTTGATGAAGCAGCAACTATTTCATACAAATCATTGTGGAAGAGCTTTCCAAATCTAGAGCAGCTGCAACTACGTGGTGACTTTGAGGCTCTTGAAACGAATGATGTTGCTGCTTCCTTTTCAACATTGACTCTCAGCCTTCTTTACAGTATGAGAAGCCTGTCACCATCCTTGGTTTCTTCACAAAATCTCACACATCTTAAATTGATAAACTGTTTTGAGTTGACCACATTGATGGCATCATCAACGGCTCGAAGCTTGGTCCATATCACACATCTCTCAATTAGTGTCTGCCATGCAATGGAGGAAATTATAACCAAGCAGGAAGGAGAGAACGATGAGGACAAGGAAATCATTTTCAGCAAATTGAAGTTGTTGAAATTTCTTAACATGCCAAGATTAAAGAGATTCTGTGGGTACAATTATACTTTCAGGTTTCCATTATTGGAGCAAATAACAATGATGAGATGTCCAAAATTCCAAACATTCTCTTCTGGACTTATCGATACACCATCTCTTAAAAGTGTTCAGCTATCCAAAGAATATGGAGAAGAACATCTTGAAATTTGGGACACCAATCTTAACAAAACATTTAACCAACAGGTGTGTTTAACATGCTCAATTCTTGCTATATCCAACATTTACAAAAATAGACACTCATCAATATAAGATTTCCATTGTTATGATATTTAACATAATGTCGCTAATAGATGTTTCAGCTTGAAGTTTCTACTAAATTTTTAATTATAATGTTCTTGTTGCATAACTTCAATTACAGAACAACATAAACAATTATGCCATAACTAATTAATGGGATGCATGGCATTAATTATTGTTTTATTATTACTGTTTTTTTTTGTTATAGTTGATATTGTTATTCCTTTTCCAATATTAACTATAAAAATTAAAGAGATCAAAATTTTCAACACTTGTTTGATGAGCAACAAAATCAGAGTTTTCTTTCTTGTAGTAGGCACATTTAACTCTGGTACAAAATATTAAATTATGTTGTTGTGATTGAATAATATGTTTGCCCATAACCTTGTTTTACAGCGATTTGTGGCATCAAGAAAGATGATGTTAGATAAGTACGATGCCAGTATGATAAGGAATGACCAATTCCCAGTGGAGAGTTGTTCTCAGGTGGAAATTCTTCACATAGAAGGATTTGTTGATGATGAGTGGCTAACATTTCCATATACATTGCTCGAAAGATTTCCGAAGCTGAAAGAACTTCATGTGAAGGATTGTTCCTTTAAGGAGTTATTCCCATCACATGCTTCATTACATAATTTGACAAAGCTGACGGTGTCCAAATGTCATCAGCTCGTGTATTTAGTGGAAAATTCAAGTGCCAAGTGTCTTGTGAATCTTGAAACATTGGAGATAAGTGACTGTGAGAAAATGGAAGAAATTGTAAAGAAAGAGAGTAGTGAAGATGTGGAAAGGGAAGGAATCATATTTAATGGGTTGAGAATATTAAAACTTGATGGTCTACCAAGAATGAAAACAGAGGATACTAACCTTGAAGACAGAGCAATTGGTGTCCGATTAAGATTACTTTTTGACCATAATCAGGTATATGTTCAAATCAATTAAATTATTCTTTTGTTAACTTGCATTAACTTCATTTCAAACTCATATTGCCAAAAATGTTCTTTTCTTTTCCTTGTTTTCCTGAAAATTATATTCACTAGAATTACTGATTTGGTTCTTTTTTTTATTTTGGTAGTTGGCTAGCTTCTGTAGCATTTTACAATTCTTTCATTTTCTAATTACTTAATTTATTTATTTTTAATTTGAAATTTCAAATTGAACTTTTTGCAATATCTTGAAATATGTTGTGATAGATGATGATGATGATGATGATAGCTTTACTTAAGACATTTAAATTTTCGTTCATGAAAAACAAGCCTACGCATTAGAACTTATTTTCAACTAATAATACTTTTTTTCAACAGGTGTTGCTTCCAAAGTTAGAGGTATTGGAATTATCCAATTTATTAAACAATTCAATTTCATTGATATGGGGTGAGCAACTTTTACACAACTCATTCAAAAACTTGAAAACATTGATTGTGCGAAGTTGTGGTTCTCTAAAATTGGTGCCCCTTCATGTGCTGAAATCTTTGAACAAGTTGGAAAAACTGCGAGTCAGCGAATGTGACATGTTGGAGATGGTGTTTGGTTTTGAAGATTTGAATGATTGTAAAGAGATGGAGTCTTCGTCAGTGGTTGTGCCACTCAATCTCACACATCTTGAAGTGCAATCCTGTCAAGGGTTGACCACTTTGATGACATCATCAGCTGCCCAAAGCCTAGCCCATCTCACACATCTCTCAATCAGTTATTGCTGTCAAATAAAGGAAATTATTACAAAGCGGGAAGGAGAGGATGAACAGGATGAGGAAATCGTTTTAAACAAACTAGAGTTTTTGGAACTTGATAGCTTACCAAGATTGAAAAGATTTTGCAACCACAATTATACTTTCAGCTTTTCATTATTAGAACGTGTAACTATAAAAGAGTGTCCTCAACTCACAATGTTTTGTCCAGGAGTCATCTATGCCCCGCTGCTTAAAAGTATTCAAGTAAAGAATGGATTTGGACTACATATAGATATTTGGATGATTGATCTTAACAACACTATCCAACATCGATTTACTATTACAGAGGTACGACCAACAAACTGAAGTTATTATTTTCTATGTTTTAAAGAATTCCTTATCATCTACAAATTTTAGCATGAAATAAATATTTTATACAAATACCGAAGTTTGGATATTCTACCATTTACCCATAAATTATAAACTTTACCTGTAAGCAAATGATGATTAATTAATATGGTATATTGCAAAATAGTGTAAATATTGTTTGGTACATCTCTGTCTATAAAGAACTGGTGCAATAAAATGATTTAAAAGATTTTATTTTTATTTTAAAGTCTGGATATTAGATAAAGATGAGGTGTCAATTCAAAAATATTTTATTTGCAACTGTAAAATAAGAAACCATTCTTTTTAAAATATCTTGACCTCATTATCATATTGCTTTCTGATAATAATAGTTTTGTTAGTAGTCATTTTTAGGAAATTTCCAGCAACCAAAGGCTAGAGCTAAATGTAAATTAGAAGCAAATGGTGATGTTGTTACCTAATTTCAATTTTTAATTAAGAGGAATGAACGTGGGCAATAAAATTAATTCTAAAGTTTTTTTTTCATAATTTTAACGTTCGGTTGTGAGTTTGGTGGGGGAATGATGAAAAAAAATATTAGGAAAAGATAAGTGATCCGTTAAGAAACATTGAATGCTTTAAAACAATATATTGATCTAATTTTTACTTATAAATCCTCTACTGATGAACAATATATTGATCAATTTACTTATAAATCTCCTACTGATTATGGTAATTGTTTTATTAATTGTCATTTGATAGGTAATTTCCACAACCACAAGCATGGCCTTAAATGCGAATAACATCACATTAATAAAGGGTGTCTTACCAAAAGTGATGACTCTTTATGTAGAAAGCTTCATGGATGAAGGGATAACCTTTCCCTATGGCTCCCTTGAAAGATTTCCCCAATTGAATTCACTTTATGTGGAGCATTGTTCCTTTGAGGAGATATTCCCTTCACACAACCATATTATTGATGATTTTTTGGAGGTAATCCCACAATTTAAGGAATTACGCATTTCCCATTTGGATAAGCTCAAGAGCATATGGAAGGATGATTCTCAGCGGCCACCAATTCATCAAAATTTAGAAATCCTTGAAGTTGAAAGTTGTTGTAACTTGCTCAAGTTGGCACCTTCCTCTGCTTCATTCCAATATTTGTGGAACATAAAGGTATCTGGATGTCATCAGCTCATCCATTTAGTGACAAGTTCAACTGCCAAAAGCTTGGTGAGTCTTGAATGGTTGCGGATAAAGGATTGCAAAAATATGGAGGCAATTTTAATGAATGAGACCAATGAAGATGTGGAAGGTGTAATCACATTCAACCGATTGTCTGAGATCGAACTTATTGATATGCCAAGCTTGAAGAAGTTCTCTTCACAAAGTCACTCCTTCGAACTCCCAAAATTAAAAGAGTTAAAAATAACTGGATGCCCTGAAATGAACTTGTTTTGTCCAGGAGTGTTGAAAACACCAAAGTTGTCTAAAGTGAAAATAGAAGAGCATGATATGGCATGGAAGGATGAAGAAGACCTTGATAAAATGATACAGATGCTATCCTCAGAAGAGCATGATATGGCATGGAAGGATGAAGAAGACCTTAATAAAACGATACAGATGCTATCCTCAGAAAAGGTATGATATTACCCACACACTAACAAATATATTGTTTCCTGAAATGTATAGCTAACAATCAATTAATGAGGTTAAAATTTTCAACACTCGTTTGACGAGCAACAAAATCGTTTAAAGTTTTCTTTCTCGTAATGGGTGCATTTAATTTTGGTGCAAAATATTAAATTATGGTGATCCGTTAAGGAAGATGAGTGATCCGTTAAGAAAGATTGAATGCTTCAAAACAATATGTTTGTCTAACTTTTACTTATAAATCCCCTACTGATTAATAATATATTGATCTAATTTACTTATAAATCTCCTACTAATTATGGTAATTGTTTTATTTATTATCATTTTACAGGTAATTTCCACTACCGACAACATGGTGTTAAATGCAGAGAACATCACAGTTATAAAGGGTGTCTTTCCCAAAGTGATGACTCTTTATGTAGAAAGCTTTATGGATGAAGGGGTAACCTTTCCCTATAGCTCCCTTAAAAGATTTCCCCAATTGAATTCACTTTATGTGGAGCATTGTTCCTTTGAGGAGATATTCCCTTCACACGACCACATTATTGATGATTTTTTGGAGGTAATCCCTCAATTTAAGGAATTACGCATTGCCCATTTGGATAAGCTCAAGAGCATATGGAAGGATGATTCTCAGCAGCCACCAATTCATCAAAATCTAGAAATCCTTGAAGTTGAAAGTTGTTGTAACTTGCTCAAGTTGGCACCTTCCTCTGCTTCATTCCAATATTTGTGGAACATAAAGGTATCTGGATGTCATCAGCTCCTACATTTGGTGACTAGTTCAACTGCCAAAAGCTTGGGGAGTCTTCAATGGTTGGAGATAAGTGATTGCAAAAATATGGAGGAAATTATAATGAGTGAGATCAATGAAGAAGTGGAAGGTGCAATCACATTCGACCAATTGTGGAAGATCAAACTTACTGATATGCCAAGCTTGAAGAAGTTCTCTTCACAAAATCACTCCTTCAAATTCCCAAAATTAAAAGAGTTAAAAATAATGGAATGCCCTGAAATGAACTTGTTTTGTTCAGGAGTATTGAAAACACCAAAGTTGTCTAAAGTGAAAATAGAAGAGCATGATATAGCATGGAAGGATGAAGAAGACCTTAATAAAACGATACGGATGCTATTCTCAGAAAAGGTATGATATTATTCACACACTAACAAATATATTGTTTCCTAAAATGTACAGCTAACTATCAATTAATGAGGTCAAAATTTTCAGCACTTGTTTGACTAGCAACAAAATTGTTTGAAGTTTTCTTTCTTGTAATGGGTGCATGTAATTTTGGTGCAAAATATTAAATTATCTTGTTGTGATTGAATAATATGTTTGCCCATAACCTTGTTTTACAGCGATTTGTGTCATCAAAAGAGGTGGTGTTAGATGAGTACGATGCTAGCATGATAAGGAATGACCAGTTCCCAGTGGAGAGTTGTCCTCAAGTGGAAGTTCTTGACATAGAAGGATTTGTTGATGATGAGTGGGTAACTTTTCCATATACGTTGCTTGAAAGATTTCCTGGGATGAAAAAACTTCATGTGGAGGGTTGTTCCTTTGAGGAGATAGTCCCATCACATGCACCATCCTTGACTTCATTCTGTAATTTGACAGAGCTGAAAGTGTCCAAATGTCATCAGCTCCTATATTTAGTGACAAATTCAACCATGAAGAGTTTGGTGAATCTTGAAACATTGCAGATAAGTGACTGTGAGAAAATGAAAGAAATCGTAAAGAAAGATAGTAGTGAAGATGTCGAGAAGGGAGGAATCATATTCAATGGGTTGAGAATATTAAAACTCGAAAGTCTACCAACACTGAAAACAGAGATTTTCAACATTGTAGACAGAGCAATTGGCGTCGGGTGCAAGAACATTTCCAAATCACTTTTTGGTCATGACAAGGTATATGTTCAAATCAATTTAATTATTCTTCTTTTTGGTGGTCTAACAAAAAGTTAATTTATTCTTTTGTTATCTTGCATTAACTTCATTTCAAACTTCTATTGCCAAAATATTTTCTTATTTTTTTCTTCGTTTTTCTGGAAATTATATTCACTGGAATTACTTATTTTGTTGTTCTCTTTTTTTTTTTTTTTGTTATTAGGCTTACTTCTATAGCATTTTACAATTCTTTCATTTTCTAGTTACTTAATTTTTTTTTCCGAACTTAAAATTTCAAATTGAACTTTTCGCAATGTCTTGAAACATGTTGTGATAGATGATGATGATGAGAGATTTACTTGAGACATTTTTAAACGTTCTTTCATGAAAAACAAGCCTACGAATTAGAAGTAATTTTAAACTAATAATGCTTTCTTTCAACAGGTGTTGCTTCCAAAGTTAGAGGTATTGGAATTATCCAATTTAGTAAACAATTCGATTTCATCGATATGGGATGAGCTATTTTTATACAACTCATTTAGCAACTTGAAAACTTTGATTGTGCAAAGCTGTGGTTCTCTAAAATCAGTGCCCTTTCATGTGCTGAAATCTTTAAACAAGTTGGAAAAGCTACAACTCAGCAAATGTGACATGTTGGAGATGGTGTTTGGTTTTGAAGACTTGAATTATTGTAAAGAGGTGGAGTCTTCTTCAGTTGTACCACTGAATCTCACACATCTTGAAGTGGAATCCTGTCAAGGGTTGACCACTTTGATGACATCATCAGCTGCTCGAAGCTTGGTTCATCTCACACATCTCTCAATTCGTTACTGCCATCAAATAAAGGAAATTATAGCAAAACAGGAAGGAGAGGATGAAGAGGATAAGGAAATCGTTTTCAACAAACTAGAGGTTTGGAACTTATTTATAGATTTTGCAACCACAATTATACTTTCAGCTTTTTATTATTAGATTGTCTTTCTTGAAAATTAAATTTTGAGGCAAAGTAATATTTTTGGCAGGTATTGATGTTGTTACCTAATTTAAATATTTAATTATGAAGTGAAAGCGGGCAATAAAATTACTTTAAAGGTTTCTTCTCGTGATTTTAACGTCTGTATGTGAGTTTGGGGGTATAGGATGAAAAATACAAATATGAGCACAAAATGAGTGATCCATTAAGAAAGATTGAAAGTTTTAAGACAATATATTGATCTAATATACTAAATCCTCTATTGATTATGGTAATTGTTTTATTTATTATCATCTTACAGGTAATTTCCACCACCGACAGCATGGTGTTAAATGCAGAGAACATCACAGTTATAAAGGGTGTCTTTCCCAAAGTGATAACTCTTTATGTAGAAAGCTTCGTGGATGAAGGGGTAACCTTTCCCTATAGCTCCCTTGAAAGATTTCCTCAATTGAATTCACTTTATGTGGAGCATTGTTCCTTTAAGGAGATATTCCCTTCACACGACCACATTACTGATGATTTTATGGAGAAGATCCCACCATTTAAGGAACTACGCATTGCCAATTTGGATAAGCTCAAGACCATATGGAAGGATGATTCTCAGCCACCACCAATTCATCAAAACCTAGCAGTCCTCAAAGTCAAAAGTTGTTGTAACTTGGTCAAGTTGGCACCTTCCTTTGCTTCATTCCAATATTTGAGACAGCTATCCGTATCTGGATGTTGTCAGCTTACACATTTAGTGACAAGTTCAATTGCCAAAAGCTTGGTGAGTCTTGGAAGGTTGAAGATAAGTGATTGCAAAAATTTGGAGGAAATTGTAATGAATGAGACCAATGAAGATGTGGAAGTTGCAATCTCATTCAACGAATTACGGAAGATTGAACTTACTGATATGCCAATCTTGAAAATGTTCTCTTCTCAAAGTCACTCCTTCCAATTCCCAAAATTAAAAGAGTTAAAAATAACAGGATGCCTTGAAATGAACATGTTTTGTCCGGGACTGTTGAAAACACCAAAGTTATCAAAAGTGAAAATAGAAGAGCATGATATGGCATGGAAGGATGAAGAAGACCTGAACAAAACGATACAGGTGCTATCCTCAGCAAAGGTATGATATTATCAACACACTAACAAATATATTGTTTCCTGAAATGTATAGCTAACTACTATAAGGAAATAGAAATTTCATAATATTGTGCTTAATTATGCCGACGTTCTCTTTCTTCAAAATTAAATTTTTTGAGGCAAACTAATATTACGGTTTGGCATTGCAGGAGGGATAAGTCCATCATCCAAGTTATCATTCATGTTCAGGTATGTTAGTTTATTATGATTTTGTTGCTAAACACCTTTCTTCTTTTCTTAAATTGTTTGTATATTTCTTCCGGTTTTTCATGTCTTTCTCTGGTAGTAGTTACTTTCATATCAATAAAAGCCTCGTATATGAAGCCACGAAGCATAAAAGAAAACTGCATTTGCCATTTGTATGCCATTTTCTATTACTGAAAAACAGAGTTGCTTGTTGAGATTTATTTCAATAGCTTCATATATCATGGGATCTAACAGAGGGGCTATATGTTCGCGGGAGTGTGTTTTTCATAAAACACTTTCATATATGTCAAAATTTCTTTCTTTGTGAGTTTATGTACATTCTCTCCATTGTAATGGTTAAGAAAAAAGTGAACAATTTTTGTTTTTTTATAAGATATCAGCTATAGTTAATGAGAAAAGAAACAGAGACATATTAAAAAATGGATGACTTCGATGATTTAATTCTATATCTGAGCAAGTGAACTGGAACAGGTGGATTCGCTCAAGCCCATAGAAAATTTACTTGTCTGGGTTTGCCCGAAAAATAAAAATTTTTGGTGTAAACATGACGGGCTAGGGGTATGGCCTCAGACCGACTGTGCCCACCCGTTTATAAACATCTGTATATATTTTAATTTAAAGTCATAAAAACCTAAACCTAATTGTGGGCGACGACCGACTATTCTGCATATTCTCAAATCTCAAAGTCTCAAGCTCAGTAATGAATTGGGCAAAAAAAAAAAGCTCAGTAATGAAACTATGTGGTGCACTTACAGAAGCGACGTAGAACCTGACATCGTCAAAGGGTGAAGCTGAAGCTGGTGGCTTGCGAAGCATGAAATCTCCCATTCCGTACTTTTTTGGTGGCTTAGCCATCATTATCACTCTCATCTCAGTCACCTTGCTTATCCTGGCTTGATCTCATTGCAAGCTTTCGTCTTCTAGATTCTTCTTATGCTTCTTGATTTTGTGTAGGGTTAATGTATTTTTGCTCTCATGCTCGTCTTTCCCTTTAATTCTAGCAGGGAGAATTTTTTTTTCAGAAAAGAAAAGTAAACGGGTTAGGCTGTAACCCGTTCAAACCTAACCGAGTTTTGTCCATTTCGTTTATTTCAGGCTTAAACGGTTTGTACCGCCCATTACTCAACCCTATTTGATTCCCCCAACTATTTAACCTGCCTTTTCCATTAAATATTACGTATGTACAAAGTGGAATTCGTAAGAACATGCTTTTTTTTTTTTTTTTCATTGACTATAAAATAGTTATACCACTATATCTAACAACATGGATATTTATGTAGAAAATAAACTTAATAGTCATTTTCTTTTCCTTGATCAATGCAGGCGTTGTTGGTGATGAAGTTGACACTTGATGAAAGAATATGGACAATTGTTTGTGCGATGATGCTTTTGTTCAATTCTCAAAACGTTTGTTTTAGTGATAAATAAGACTCTGTCTTCATCATAAACAATATTCCCACCAATTATTTGATTGATAAATGACTTGGCCTCCCTGGTCAAAACTCTATCTTTATGCATGGTTTCTTTTAATGTGTATTATGACTCTAATATATGTAAGACTTGAAAATTGGTGTATTGTGATTGAACAAGTTTTCATTCAACTGTGATTTGCTGAATTATGTCATTAAGATTAATTATTTCAATGAGATTGGTCACAATTGACTATGATAAATGTATGAAACAAGATTCATTTTCATAATCTGTAAATGTATAGAAGAACAGTAATGACATAAAATGTAAAAATTATGTCTATAATTTAAAATTTTTAATTAATCAAGACTTGATTGCGTGAAACTCAAGATTATAAATAAGTTTTTTCTTGTCTGAATTTAAAGCTTTGAATCACATTTATATGTTTTGGCCAAAAAAAAATCACAGGTATGTTAGTGATTAAATTTCAAAAGATAGCAAATAGAAAAGAGATAACTTTAATTAGGCCAATATCATTCTCATCATTAATATAGGATCTAGTGTTGGGGTTAAATTTAGTTATAAATATAAAAAATTAATTCAATTTATTTATCATTTTATCTAAACTGACTTACCTAATTTATAAGTTGATGTATAATAGTATTTTAGAAAAAATCAAATTACATTTGTTATAATCAACTAATTAATTCCGTTTACTCTATCCAAATAAGTTAAGTAACTCTTTAAGAATCGAATATAATAATAATGCGAACTTGAATGTTTATGCTAATATCAGGAATTATTCACCATATTTTTTTTCATGCTTTGACTCTTTTGGTATCAATTAACAAAATTACTCCTCATTCCTTCACTTTAATTTTCCATGTTCATTTTTTGAAGCCTTTAATGATATTATCGGAAATTCCCCAAAAAAATATTTGAAAAAAAAAGAAAGAGTCTTCTATTCAAAGCCATCGTGTCATGCTAGTGAAGAACCATATTTTGATAATCACAATTTTTGAACTAATTTTGTCCAGTGACTAATATGACCATGGTTCTTTCTTGATCCAAAAAAACCAGAAACATCATGGATTATCCTAAAGAAATATATTATCTCATATGTATCAAGAATTATCAAACCAAAAAAAAAAAGTCTATTCACGGACATCTATAAAATGAACCGGCACCGACTCTAGTGAAAATCTAATCCAAATTCAGTGTGCTCTCAGAAATGGTCAACCAAATTGAAACCAACCAATTTAGCTTACTGAGATCCTGCGGTGATAAGCACAGTCTGAACACCATTTCTTTCAACCTTTTCTAATATATAGAATAGTGGCTTTGTAAAAGTTACCGAACAATAGACAAACATTTTTGTGACTCCTCACGTTGTTTTTGCTGCCTGTCCAAAATTACAACAACAGCCATAGTATCAAACATATCTCATGTTGTTAGTTATGTCAGTGCAAAAGTAGATACCTGTTCGTCCCAAATCCACGCCGCTCCAGGTTGTTTCTGTCGTTTACCTTCTCTTTTCACGCAACTTTAGTTTTACATCATTAAAATCGGATATGGAAAAGTCAAGGTCGCCCAACCCATCTCTATTACTTTGAATGGCTCCAATTACCACTTATGGTTGGAGAGCATGCGTGGTTTTTTGAAAGGGCGTAAGCTGTGGCGCTATGTCACTAGTATTATTCGGTATCCTGTTCGAAATTTGGATGAGATTGATTCGAAGTTCAATGAACAACTCGAGGAGTGGGATAGTAAAAATAATCAAGTTATCACATGGTTTCAAAACACTTCTATTGTTACCATACATCAACAATTTCGCTGCTTTGAGACTACAAAAGAGGTATGGGATCACCTTGCCAGTAGCCACATATCATCTTATTTGTCTAACTAGTTTCAATTGTGGTACAACCTTTAGTCTTCTAAAGCAGGAAAAGGGTCAGCCTCTGTATGAGTTTTTGGCCAAAATCGAGTCTATCTGGGGTTAGTTAGCCTATTCATAACCTCATTTCAAGCATAAGGAAGATGCGAAGGCTTTCTTTCGATACCAAGATCAGCTTCATCTTATTCAATTCCTTATGGTTGTCACGGATGATTTTGAGCTTGTTCGAGCCTCTCTTGAGGAAGCTCTTCCTTGCCCTGGCTCTGAAGAAACTTGATTGAGACTTTTGTAGTGCACTCTTGAGATGGCTTTCGCTGCCCCTACCAAACCTCTAAAGCTTGTCATGGTTGCCCCCAATCTAATCATTCTTTTGATCAATGTCCCTATATTGAGTGTTGAGCATGTCATAAGAAGGGACATATTGCTGCAACCTGTCCTACTCTATCACGTCGCTACTGTAAGAAGACCGGACACCTTATTAAGCAATGCCCCACTCAGCCTCCTCCAAGGCCTGATCAGGGACAATCCATCTCAATTAGGCACGGATCATCTTCCAAGCATGCATTGTCAACCACTGACGTAACTTCTACAACTGTTGCCGATTCAACTGTAGGATCCAATGGAGACCTTGAGGCTTTACTCCGCAAGCTTATCTCCGGTACCTCTAGTCCAGCTGCTACCTTAGGTACTCCCTCAAGTACCTCTTGGTTCTTTGATGTTGCCTGTTGCAATCATATGAATAGTCAGGAAAATTTCTTTTCATCTGTGTCCAAAAATACTAGTACCCATCCTATACATACTGTTGACAATTCCCAAATGCATGTTAGTCATATCGGTACTGTTTCTTTGCCCTCCTTGTCTATCCATGACACTTGTCATTGCTATTAGCTTTAATCTAATTTCTATTGGACAATCTGTTGATATAGAATATGACGTATTATTTACCAAACGCGGTTGTGTTGTGATGCATTCTCGGACATGCAAGTTATCAGGACTGGGCATAAAGTCAGTCATATTTTTGAGCTCAATTCACTACATCTCCTAGAAGTCACTTCCCCCACATTGTGTGATGCTATTACATCCTCATCCTTGATTTATGGCATCACCGTCTTACTCATGCTTCCTTTAATAAACTTCATCTTTTGCTTTCTAGTGGCCTCTTAGAAAGAGTCAATGATGAGTCTTTACATTGTATTTCATGTTAGACTACCAAACAACTTGCTTTATATTTAATAAAAATGACTCTATTGCTAATCCAATTTTTGATTTGGTTCATTTGGATATTTGGGGGCCCAAGCCTACGGCCTCTATGGGAGAATCACAATATTTCGTGACTTTTGTTGATGATTATTCTTGATATACTTGGATATATATGACGAAAAACATATATGAGTTATTTGATATTTATATCAAATTTGTGACTATGGTTCAAACTCAGTTCTCAAAAGTCATATCAAATGCTTTGAAATATCGTGACTTTAGATTGCTCAAATTTCGTGATGACCAGAGCACCATCTCTCAGTACTCTTGTCCTTACACATCTCAGCAAAATAGTTAGGCGGAACGTAAACACCTCCATATCCTTGATTCTATCAAAGCCTTACTTATCTCCGCTTCCTTTCCTAAAAGTTTTTTGGATAAAGAAACATTGACTGCTGTTTTATGTATTATTAGAGCCCTTACACCAGTTATTGGTAGCATCTCTTATTTTCTACGTCTTCATTGTACATGTCCTAACTATAGTCTTCTAAAGTCTTTGCTTGTATCTGCTTTGTCCTCCTTCCATCTTATGGGACCACAAAATTGCAAGCTCATGCCCTGTTTGTTGCTTCCTTGGTTATGATTTAGAACATAAAGGTTACCGCTGCTAGGACCCAATCTCCTATCGCACTCAATTCTCCTGTCATGTTGTTTTCTGCATATGAAATTCTCATCTTTTACTGACATTTATGTACCTTCTCCTTCTATTCTTACAAATATTTCTATTGATATTTTTCCAAGTGACTCATGTACAGACTCACCAACAGAGCTTATTCACATGCTTGATGTAGCACCCACTCCGTATGACCCTATTGTCTCAACTCCTCCTACGCAAGGCACACATACAAAGCCCATATTGTTTGTCAACCATCCTCCAATTTCAGGAACCCCAATCACATAAAGAAGCCTCTTGCGATCCCCTATGGCAGCAACGTATGAATGAAGAACCATAGGCCTTGGAGAAAATGCACACTTGGAATCTTGTTGATCTTCCTCGTGGTAAGACTCTGGTTAATAAGACTCACTTGAATGGCTCTCTTAAGTAGTAAAAGCACATTTGGTGGCCCAAGGATTCACTCAAGAGTACGGTATTGATTATGAGGGGACTTTTGCTCTTCGTTGCTCTTATTACTTATGTCTGCAGCTTTATTGCCTTTGATGTTGTTAAGCATTGGAATCTTCATCAAATGGATATAAAGAATGCCTTTTTGAATGGTAATTTGGAGAAAGAATTTTGTATGAGGCCTCCCCCTGGGTATCCTCATTTGCAAGGTAAAGTTTGTTGTCTTCATCAAGCTCTTTATGGTTTTCTGTGTTTAGTAGCGTCATGAGCCATCTTGGCTTTACTTACAGCCTTCATGACTCTGCTTTTTTTGTTCAAAGTAGTGAGTGTACTCTTATTCTACTTTTCTTATATGTTGATGGCATGATTATCGCATGTAGTGATCTGATAGGAGTTTAAGAGATTAAAACCTACTTAGGGCAATAGTTTGAGATAAAGGACTTTGGAAGATTGAATTATTTTATTGGTCTTGAGGTACAACATGGGGAGAGTGGTATCTCTCTGTCACAAGTCAAGTATGCCTTTGATTTGATATCTCATGCCTTTCTCATTGATGAGGCAGTTGAGAGCACTCCCATTAAGCCCAATGCTCATTTTGTTCCTTCTGATGGGACCTTGTTGGAGAACCCTACATGTTACCGGTAGTTTGTTGAGGGACTCATTTATCTTACTATGACCCATCTTGATATTGCATATGTGGTTCACATTATGAGTCAATTCATGTATGAGCCTCAAACTACTCATTATGTGGCCGTTCTTTGAATTCTTCAGTATGTTAAGGGAACCTTGTATCATGGCCTTTATTTCTCTGCTAGATCTTCTCTCACTTTACAGGCCTAATCGAATGTTGATTGGGCAGGTGATCATGTTGATCGTTGATCTACTACTAAGTTTTATGTATTTCTTGGTGACTCTTTTATCTCTTGGAGGAGTAAGAAACATGCTCTAGTCTCTCAATCTAGTGCTGAGCTAGAATATCATTCATTAGCAGATACTACTATTGAGATTCTCTAGTATGTTAGTTGCTTCATGATTTAGGAGCTTCACAAACATCCTCCACTAACATATTTTGTGATAGTCAAACAGCTATTAAGATTGCTCACAATGATGTGTTCCATGAGCAAACAAAACACATTAAGCTTGACTGTCATTTCACCTGACAACATATTGTTTGAGCACTATCAGACTTCTCCCTACTCGAATGAAGCACCAACCAGCTGAATCTTTTAATCCTGGCCGCTTTCAATTTCCAGTAGACAAACTCAAGGTGCTTTCTATCAAGCCATCTTGAGTTTAAGAGAGGGTATTGATATATTTTGATATTGTTGATATGATTTAATAATAATTTGATTTGTAATTAGTATAATATACATTTATTAATATTCATTATGATTTATTAGGCAATTATCTTTTTCCTGTATCTATTGATGTACTCAACTCATTTCAATATACAACATTTTCCCAACTGCTTTCTCTATCCTTTGTTTCTTTCAAGGTATCAGAGTTTCTTTCAAACAAACCACTAATGCAACATAACCTTAACAACAAATAACATATCTACATTCATGTGAGGCCATAACAAAAGCAAAGAAAACACATAAAAGAAGCTCAAAGGTGTTTGGACAGATTTTCGTTAAACAATGATTAAAAAGGAAATAAGGGCCATCAACAATAGGAAAATATATGACAGAGCCGGAGAATTTAGTGTAAGATAGATAAAAGCAATTCTATTGATGAATTCGTTCAAGTATGTGAAAATCTGGAAAGATCATGGGGTGAGGAAATGTTGGCATAGCGCTATTTGATTCAAAATGTGTATAACGTCCTGCTGAATCAAGATAACTAGGTGGTCTTCCCCCCAGGTCATGCTTCTACCCATATCCTGAAATGTAGAAGTTAGTCGCTAGATTCACGGATCTAACCATCTACTCTGATATTCCAGAGATGTAAAAGGCAAGTCCGTTTTGCTAAGAGGTCTCCACTTGTCACCTTAGGCATCTTCCAGTTAGACCTTCTGATGTCTCTTCTTCACCTATTGGCTTGTTAATTGGGCTTCGACGTTGTCTGGCCTATTGCTGCTTTTTGGGCATACAAAAGGTGTTCATATTCTTACGCAAAAAGCATGCATCCACCACTAGCATTAGCAGCAGATATAATCGCAGCGTGAATTTTTCCAATCACCATCCACCTAAACAACACTATTCATTAAAATCTTGTGAGCACAGATAAAAGTTTCAAGCAAGTTGCACATGTTGGTGCATTTGTTTAAATGAATACCACCTTGCCCACTTTGATTTTTTGTTGGATCTACGATCACGATTGGTGGCCTCAATTGTAGGAGGCATAAAATGCAAATCACCTGAAGAAAAGAAAGAGTATAATCTGAAGAGAGAAGGAAGAAAATTGACATAAAGTAGAAAATGAGTAGTAAGAATGAGCTTTGCCATACCACAAGTGAACTGCAACATATCTGCTCCTGTTTGTGACAGTCAGGTGACATGCAAAAGAGGACTCATCAGCAAAAATAAATCAACAGAAACAATCAAAATAATAATAATAAACAGAAGAGTGGGGAAAGTAACATTAGTGTCAAGTACTTAAAAAATATGAAAAAAATAAAAAAAAGTTGTCATGAGCAGTAAGTTGGTAATACGGGGTAAAATATGAGAATAAAATACATAATAAGTAGAGGGAAGCACAACAAGATAGATGCAGAGAAAAAGCAGTTAAGAAAATATTCTATCAAGATAGATCCTATTTGGTTAATATTCTAATACCTTACAGCATGTAGCAGGAAGTGTTGCGGTAAGAAAATATCGTATTTTAAGTTGTATTCAATGGAACGGAAAGTTTGGTGGCTAAAAAACTTGATGCAGAGAAGTTTTGGCAAATTATCACATTTTTTTCATTACTTAGTGACATAAAAGTAGAATTAGTAATGTCAGAAAAGATTTTAAAGTATCGAACATATATTAAAGGGAACAGGGAATGAATCAAAACCGTATATCACCACTTAATGGTTTTATTCATTGAATAACACCCCACATGCTAAGTGATTTCCACGCTTTCAGAAAAGATTTTTAGGGTAGGAATATTTCTGTGTAGATTGTCTGCTGTAACATTTGAGTATTTTACAATTTAAAGACAGTGTAAAGAAACCTTAGGGATGTACAATAACAGACACATGTATATTACAGGGCAAGTAAATGTTATGAGTTTGCTATGAGTTTGGGCCTAGACTTATTGGGCTCTTTGAAATCTAGTTGTGGGCTTATTGTCTTAACATTCCCCCTCAAACTTGGTCTGGGAGAAAGAGTGAGACCAAGTTTGTCTCGAAAGGCCCAAAATCTAGAGTGAGTGAGAGCCTTCGTGAACATATCAGCAACCTGCTCAGATGACGGCATGTATTGGATGTAGAGTTGCTGATTAAGCACTCGATCGCTCAGATAGTGTACATCAAACTCAATGTGCTTGGATCTAGGATGGAAGACAGGATTGGACGCTAGGGCCGCAACACTCAAGTTATCACACCAAGCGATCGGAGGTCGACTCAATCATGTCCCAAGTTCTCCGATGAGTGATTGCAACTAGGCAAGTTTAGTAGCAAGATTAGCCAAAGCTTGGTATTCGGATTCTGCACTTGATCGAGAGACAATGTTTTGCTTCTTTACAGACCAGGAGATGAGATAATCACCTAAGAAGACACAATAGCCGATCACTGAGCGACGATCATCTGGACAGACCACCCAATTAGTATCTGAAAACACCTGCAAGGTAAGGTGATTACTGGGTTTTATGTGCAAAGCTAATGTAGTCGCGCCTTTGAGATATCTGAAAATCCTCTTGAGTGCTTGCCAATGAACATCCGTGGGAGTGTTGAGAAATTGGCTTAATTTGTTAACTGCAAACATAAAGTCTGGCCGAGTATTAACAAGATATTGTAAAGCCCCTCTCGCTTGTTTGTACAAAGTAGGATTTTTCAAAGGTACCCCATCACATTTAGAGTAGTAACGATTCACCACCATTGGAGTTGGCACAGGAGATGAGTAAGTCATGCCAAATTTATCTAAGATTTCCAAAGTAAACTTTTCCTATTTAAAAAACAGACCAGTGTTGTCTCTGTAAGCTTCAACTCCAAGAAAATGATGAAGATTTCCAAGGTCTTTGAGAGAAAACTGAGAGTTGAGTTGTGAGATGAACAGTTGAAGCTTCTTCGGAGAGTTACCAGTGACTATTATGTCATCCACGTAAATTAAGATAAATAAGACATATGCTTGACCTTTGATAAAAAAATAGTGAAGTGTCACACTTAGAGTGAGTAAAACCCCATTTGAGTAGCACAGATCTCAACTTTTCAAACCAAGCCCTTGGAGCTTGTCTCAGGCCATAAAGTGCTTTTCTTAATAAGCAAACATAGTTAGGAAATTTCACAGATTCAAACCCTTCAGGTAGTCTCATAAACACTTGTTCTTGTAGGTCACCATTAAGGAAAGTATTATTTATGTCCAATTGACTAATTGGCCAACCAAAAGTAACATCAAGTGAGAGAACAAACCTCAGAGTAGAAGCTTTTAACACTGGACTAAAGGTTTCTTCAAAGTCAATTCCGGGACTTTGTTGGAAGCCTTTGGCCACTAATCTTGCTTTGGGTTTGCAAGGTCCATCATTAGGGTCTATTTTCAGCTTAAAGACCCATTTGCAATCAACTATCTTCATCATTCTTGAGTAAGGAATTAAAACCCAGGTCTGATTGTTGATTATAGCATTAAATTCTGATTCCATTGCTTTTCTCTAGGCTGGAGATTTCAAAGCTTTAGTAACACTTGAGGGCTCTCTTAAGGCAAGCATCTTTGTAGTGACTACTCCAATGTAAGGTTCTTTACGTTTGTGAATTCCAAATTTACTTTGGGTAATCATATGATGTTGAACTTGAGTAGTCTCCGTACTAGTGGATTGAGTCTGTAAAATACCATTGCTTTCATCTTGTTCAGGTGTTGTATTTGAAAAACTATGTTCTTCAATTTTCACATTACATGAGTGAGAGGAAGAATCTAATGGTCTCTGATTCAGCTGATCTATCTCATTATTTTGTGCTGCAGGATCATGTTGAGATAGAGGCAGCTCATTTCGAAAGGATGAGGTTGGTTCTGCAGCTTCTGAAGCACTCACAGATCCATCTGTGGGTTGAGTAGAACATCCAGCATATGGGAGAGAGATCTGACTTTTGAAGAGGGTTTTTGGCTCCACAAACTCTTCAGGTATTTTCTTCTTGTTCACAAAACTTGTTGAAAAAGGAAAGTCATCCTCATTAAACACAACATGTCTTGACATTTAAATTTTGCCTGTAGGACTTAAGCATTTATATCCTTTATGAGAGTTGCTATAGCCTAAGAACACACATTTGATAGTTTGAAACTGTAGTTTATGCTTATTACAGGGCCTAAGACATGGGTAGCATGCTGAATCGAAAATCCTTAGTGACTGATAATCAGG
Organism: Vachellia collinsii; assembly: GCA_006871305.1. NCBI lineage: Eukaryota > Viridiplantae > Streptophyta > Magnoliopsida > Fabales > Fabaceae > Vachellia > Vachellia collinsii. The sequence continues at coordinate 6,501 of QFDD01001832.1, read as the reverse complement.
ATATCTCTTATAAAGCTGAAAATAAGGTGAGATTCCACTCAAAACACTAGAAAGTAGTATGTTTATAAGTTTAGTAGCAGTGTGAAAAGCTTTCTGCCAATAGAAGAGTGGCATTTTAGCTTGAGCTAAAAGAGTTAGATGAGTTTCCATAATATGCCGATGCTTTCTTTCTGCTCTCCCATTCTGTGAAGAAATGTGTGGACAAGAGTGTCTAAAAACAATTCCATGATCATTTAAGGTTTTGCCAAAGCTCCTATATTCTCCTCCCTAATCGCTTTGAATGATTTTAATCTTATTTTCAAACTATTTTTCAACCATATTTTTGAATTGGACAAACATAGGTAGAGCTTCATCTTTAGTTTTCAATGGATATATCCAAGAGAATCTACTAAAGTCATCAAGGAACAAAATGTAGTAGTGAAAACCATTCATGGAAGCTATTGGGGAAGGTCCCTAAAGATCTGTGTGGACAAGTTCAAGAGGTTGGGATGCTCTTGAGGTTGAAACTTTAAAAGGGAGAGAGTATGATTTTCCAAATTTGCAAGATTCACAAAAGATAACTTCATTTGCATTACTAGAGTTTACTTTCAGATTACATTCTTTGATCAAATGATTCAAAACTCTATCATTAGGATGACCAAGTTTACAATGCCAAAACTTCTTGCTAAATTTTCTACTCTTAGCTACTGATGTATTAGCTTCTTCATTGACCAAAAATACTTTAGCTCTACCATTTATGTACTCTTTGCAAATCTGGAACATGCCACCGTTACTTGGTCTTCCTTGCAGCATCGTCTCTCCTGTTTGTTGGTCCTTAACAAAAACACCATTAGTGTTAAACACCACATCTGCAACATTATCATGAGCCACTTTATATAAAATTAACAAATTCTTCTTGATCCTAGGAGCATAGAGAATATTTTGCAGTCTGATTTTTTTATTAGGCACATTTTGTATGATAGATGAGCCTATTTTCTCTACTCCTAATTTAGATCCATCACCAATAATGACATTCATCTTACCACTGGGAACTGAAGGATTATCAAGTTTTTTCAGGTCATTAGTTATGTGACTAGTTGCCCTATTGTCTAAATACCAAGCATAATCATTTACGGTTTCATGACTAGCCTAGTAAGCACTGTCAAGGTCAGTAAAGCCAAGGTTTCTATTCCCTTCATTAAACTTCCTTTCACCTGGACCAATAAAAGAACGATAAAAACATTGTTTCACCTTATGACCAAACCTTTTACACAGCTGACATTTGGGTTTATCATTGTTCTCATTGTTGCTGTATGTGTTGTAGGAGCAACTTCCTCTACCATTTCTACCTTTGCCATGCCTACCATGGTTGCCTCTTCCACCACGCCAGTTAGCTCTAGAAGAGGATCCTTCATCAGCTTGAGCATAATGAACAAAGTTGTTGTTCAAGGAAAGTTGTGTTAGCTGGTGTAGTTGCTCAAGACGGCTTTCAAAGGTGTAGAGAGAGGTTTGGAACTCTATCCGGCTAAGATCTTCAGCTTGATGAGAGAGTTAAACCACTATGGGGTTGTAGTCCGCATCTAAACCAGCAAGAGCTTGAATAATCAAGTTAGAATGAGGAATGGGACTTGCAGCAAGAGTGAGCTGCTCTCCAATGGTTTTGATTTTGGACAAGTATTTAGCCATCTTCTGACTTTTTTTTCAGGTATGTTGAAGTTCAGAACAAAGCATTAAGAGTCGGGACTTTGTTTGAGCTCCTGCAATCTGATTAGCAGCAGTCCAGAGACCAGCTAAGGTTGACAAACCAGTCATCTTAGAGGAGATTTCAAGTGTCATGGTGTTGAGCAACCAACCAAAGAGAAGTTGATCTACAGCCTCTCAATCCTCAAAGGCAGTATTGAGTTGAGAAACACCATTTTTAGTGACAAACTGAGTTGGACAAGGCTTTGTTCCATTGATAAAACCCTCCAGCTTGTGCCCCTTGATGAAAGGCAAAACATGTGTCAACCACACTGAGTAGTTGGTTTTGTCCAACTTAACAGAACATGACTGTGAGAGGGTGCTGGATTTTTCCGTCAGCTTGGTAAGAACAGAGGTAGACAAGAAGGAGTGGGTCTCACTACTACCTCTTTTAGTGTTGGAACCTTGGGAAACGTTGGTTGGTGTTGTCTCCGTCATGGCGGTTAACCCAATGGTTTTGATACCAAGAAAAAAATTTTAGGGTAGGAATATTTTTGTATTGATTGTCTGTTGTAACATTTGAGTATTTTACAATTTATAGACATTGTAAAGAAACCCTAGGGATGTACAATAACGAACACGTGTATATTACTGGGCAAGTAAATTTTATGAGTCTGCTATGAGTTTGGGCTCAGACTTATTGGGCTCTTGGATATCTAGTTGTGGGCTTATTGTCTTAACACTTTCACACGAAAAATCCATTTTGCGCAGGTAATTCCCACACTAAATCGTTTTTCAAAATTTCAATGCCAAAATTCTAAACTCTGATCACTTAGAAATAGTTATATTTGTGTGGTTTACATAGAATGCACAATCACTAAATAATAATCATGAAATAATACTAGAGGTCAGAAGAGATTAATATATTCAATAACTACAATAATAGCAAAATAGTTAAACAGAAGAAGCTAAGAATTTAGAGAGTCCTAAATTAGTAAAAGAGGAGCTGTCTAGTGTGGCACAAGGAAAAACAAATCAAACTACACAATCACACGAAAGCTGTTGTTTCCTTTTAGGGGGGAGGGTAGCAAAGCACACCAATTCAGTTCAATTAAATTTAATAAATTAACACATCTCTAAAATTTATGAGGAGTTATTTTACTGGTGATTGCAAAATTATTCTAAAGGAACTTACTTAGGGGTCCTCATCTGAGCATTTAACTTTGGGTGGTGTTGCCATGTTGGTGGGAGAACATCATGAAATTTAGGAGACCAATCCTACCAACATGTGCGTCTAGCATGGTCAATTCTTGCTATTTCTAGCTTTTACAAAAACACTTATCTAGAGAACTTCCATTTTTATGGTATTTAATATAGATATCCCTGTACATGTTTCAGTTTAAAGTTTCTACTAAACTTTTAATTATAATTTTCTCATTACATCACTTTAATTACAAAACATCACAAACAATATTACGTCATAATTCATTAATGAAATACAATAGCATTTATATTATTGTTTTTTTTTTGGCATAGTTGATATTGTTATTTCTTTCAATTTTCCAGGACTGATTAATTATAAAAAGTAATGAAATCAAAATGTTTGGTGAGGAAAGAAAATGGGATATAAAATCATTCAAAGCTTTCTTTCATGTAGCGCGTGCATTTAACTTTTTGGCACAATAAAAAGTAAATTACAAAAATAGGGCATCGATATTTATAATAGTTGAAATTTATTTCAATATTTCTTTTCTAGTAGTCACCATAATATCGAAAGCTTCATGTACTAAGGGATGAAACAGAGAAGCTATCTTTTCGTGTGCATTTTTTCCCTTTTTGTGCATTGATACGTTGCATCAGTTGAGTTAGTTAAAAAAAGTGAACAATTTTTGTTGCTTTAAAATTGATTAACCATGGTTAAAAAGAAAAAAAAACAGCCGGCACATTTAAAAAAAAAAAGATGAGTTTGATAATTTGATTCTCCCAACTGTTTAACCTAATTTTTTCACTAAATATACTATATATTTACAAAGTAGAATCGTAAAAACATAATATTTTTTATTGACTACGAAAGGATTATGCTGCTATATCTAATAACATTGATGTATATCTTAATTGCCCATTTCTTTTCCTTGCTTTGATTGATTAATGCAGGTGTTGTTGGGGATGGTAATGTTGGCAGCACTTGATGAAGAATGTGGACATATGTTTGGGCCACGATGTTTTGTTGAATTCTCAGATTATATGTTCATAGTAGTTATATATGTTCGATTTCTTGAACAATGATATTACTACCAATAAATTGAGGGATTGATGACTTGGCTATCATCAAAACTCTTCCTTTAAGGCATTGTGTATATATATGGGATTTTTGAGGGGAGGCAATGTAGGTTGGAAGTGTGACGGAGATAAGTGTTTGATTGAAAAAAAAATGAGAGAGATGATATGTTAATTTTTGTCTTTTCCGTCCCCCCCCCCAAATATTGATTTTTTAGACAGGATAGAAAATGACTAAATTATCTATACCATTTTTTTTTAATATTCCATTGGTACCTTGAAACCCTTTCCCCCTCACAGCCGCCTTGTTTCCTTCCTTCCATTTCATCCTTTTTGTCATCGCCGAGCTGTTCAATCAGGCCGACCAGGTGAGTTCACCACACTAAATTATCTATACCATTTTTTTAATATTCCATTGGTACCCTCATGACTTAAATCCCTTTCCTCCTTTCCTTCTACAATCTCGTCGCACAGCCGCCTTGTTTCCTTCCTTCCATTTCATCCTTTTCATCATCGTTATGCCGTTCAATCAGGCCGACCAGGTGAGTTCACCACTCTTTCTAGGTTTGAGCTTAATTTGTGCCTATTTTGCTAGCTGTTTCCTTCATGCTTCTGATTTTCCTCGTGGGCTTTTGCTTTGATCTTGCTTGAAAATGAAATTTTCTTGCTGTAAACATGTTGTTGTAAACTGTGGTCGGTGAAATTCTCTGTGCACTTATGCGATTGTTTAACATTCAATGAAGTGGGTTTTTTTTTGAATAATACCTGAATTCATTAAAACGAAAAGACGTTTACAGCAATTAATCTGCACCAACCCACCCGGCCTCTGTCGAGGAGGGTGGTTGGGCAAACATACAAAATGGAGTATCTAAACGATGTGAAACCTTAGCTAGCTGATCAGCTATAGGAATATCGATTAACATGAGTTACCATATCCTGCCAATCCCTATGAACAAGAAGTCTGAGATCATCAACAACATCCCTAAAGGCATAGTTCACGTCACATCCCCTCAAGATGTAATTAATTGCCTCAGTACAATCTGACAGACAGTAACTGTCTTAAACCCTCTAGACCAGCATAAATTCAAACCTTGACTTATCCCTAAGAGCTCAGCAACAACCGGTGGAACATTAGTTAACTTGCAACTGAAGCCACTCACCCATTCCCCACTCTGATCCTTAATATATCCTCCACAACCACTTCGACCATCAGCTAAGACCGAGCCATCCACCGCTAACAGGAAACCCTCATCGATGCTCCTATTAGGTGGTCCCATACTGTTGTTTTTCCTATACATATGACCTTTCCTGACTAGATCTTGGTCAGCACATGCCTTGAAAAAAAATGTTGCAGCATCAGGTCCTCCTTGGTTGGTGGTCTCACCATAAAGTTCCTTGCATCGAGAAACCCATATATCCCAGCACATATACCCAAATAGGATTGGCCACTCAATCTTTTGTACCTTGGAACAGCCAATGTTTCCCTTCAAATTCCACCGGATCTAATCTTCCCCTTGAAGGGAGAAAAAAGAAGCCCATTGCTGACGGTTGACTACAGCTTTCCAGCATTTCGCAGCTCTGGGACAATCTCTTAGTAGATGCATCATATCTTCCTCATGCTCACACCCAAAGGAACAACTTGCAGATGTATTTAAACCTCGTCTTGCTCTTAAGTCTGCGGTATGGACTCGTCCATGAACTGCTAGCCATAAAAAGGATTTAATTTTCTCAGGTCCCTGCCATCTCCAAATTAGCTTCCAAATACTATCTTCCTGTTGAAATGTACCTGCAGAAAGAAAAAGGTAGGCGGATTTTACAGAGAAACAACCATCAGTAGACGGTTTCCAAAAAACTCTATCCTCTCCTCTCTCCTCTCTCGGTGGGTGTGCACAGGTAATAAGATCAATGATATGATTGGGGAACCAATGGGCCATCTTGCCAATATTCCAGTCACCATTTACTAACACATAATCAATCACGGTCTCAGAATGATTAACATGATTCTCATACCCAGGAACAAGCTCAATCAGAGGTCTATTAACATTCGACTAATTATCAAACCAGAAGGATGAACTAACACCATTCCCAACCTTCTTGCCAATTCCCCCTTTGAATTTCTGCCAAACATTGCATATACCTCTCCATGTGAACGAAGATCTTTGTTTCTGTGAAATAACTGGCATCTCATCGTTCCCACAAGCATATTTAGCCCTAAGGAGTTGGACCCATAAGGCATCATGCTTGCAAATGATACCCCAGCATAGTTTCATGATGAAAGCTTGATTCTGTCTCCTCAAATCCTTGATACCCAACCCTCCTGTATTCCTCTCCTGTGCCACTTGATCCCAGGACAATAAGTGAAGCTTTCGATTCTTAGTCGTGTCCCCCCACAGAAAACCCCTACTCTTCTTCTCCAAATCATTGATAACTCGCTTCGGAAGCAACATTGTTTGCATATAGTAGCTAGGGAGTGAAGATAGGACTGCCTTCACTAGGGTAGTACGCCCGGCTAGATTCAGATAACTCCTCTTCCACCCAGAAAGCCTCCTTTGAGTTGCCTCCAAA
>QFDD01001831.1:0-26071 GCA_006871305.1 Vachellia collinsii | reverse complement strand
AGAGGAGAGCAGAGAAGATGAACAGCGGGAAAGGGAGCCGAGAGAAAGAGGGAGAGAAGATGACTCGTGTAAAGGGATGAAAGAAGCATCCGTATGATCTGGGTCGTGCTTAAAAGATAGGAAAATGATAAGATAATGGAGGCATTTTGAATTTTGAATTTAAAAACCATGAGAGAACACAGGAGTGGCTTATGCACACTAACTAAAAAATCATGGAAAACAGCTGTAAAGGTCCATGAGGCTCTTGTGTAAGACCGAGGCAAGCCGATAGCCCGATGGTGACAGGTATGGCTTATGAACAGTAAATATGTGAGGAGAGCCGAGCTGAGACTATGGCTTAGTGATATTCTTTTTATAGGTATATTGATATTCAAAACTCAAGGGAATGCAAAGCTAATGGAGAAGTAGAAGAGTGGAGACATGATGAAGCTTTATTGCCTATTATTTTGTCAAGATCAATCTTATCATTTTGTGATTAAAAGCGTATATCTGTACCTATGCAAATTAATTATTTATTAAGAACTGTAACTAAAATACGATACAGTAGTGATGCTATTTCAGCAAGTCCAACTGGCTGGCTAGTATCATCTGATGAAGTAGCGGCTTCCATGTTTGAACGAGTCAATTTTTCAAAACTCCTGTACACATCTTTACTAGTGCTTTATATGATTGAACAAGTCAACTTTTCAATAAGGGTTCGGAAACAGTGGCCGACAAACTCGAGTGATTATAAATGAGAGAGAATTACAATTTTAAAGGAAATAATATCTTACAAATTCTAAAGATTTGTCAATGATAAATGAAACTGGCTAATTGACCTATCATATATTAATTTCATTGCTTGATGTAACATCTCACTTATTTTCTCTTTATCAATGAACCACTTAATTACCTTTACAGGCATTGAAATGGCCAGATAAGTGAATTGAAAAATTTTAGGCTAAATTTCTGTTCACTGGTCATTATTCATAACTAATTCTAGAAAATCGAAATTGAATGATTCAAGCCTTATGAAATTCTATATAGAGAAAAATACCAATTTGTCTAATTTCGTGTTCAATTAATGCAGTTTAATTGGTAAAATTTCACTGTTTATATAGTAATTTTTCATTTTTTTTCACATTTTTCTCTCAAATTTGGAAAATCATAACTTTTTGTACAAAATCCAAAATCTATCAAATTTGGACTCATTTTAAAGCTTACAATGTGAACTATTTTTCTGAAAATTTTCATACCATTTGGACTTCATTTTTTATATCTCATCATTAGACTTGGTGCTTTAGTGAGGTTGTTTGGCCCTTTTGTCACTTGTTAGCATGCTCATTTCTTAATTTTCCATGCATGCTTTTATTGACCACAATTAATTAATCAACCTTCCAAACATGTTCACATGCTACTAACCATACATCAAAAGTTGTTGAGGTTTAACATACACATTTTTAAAACTCAATATAAGATACATGACATAAAATAACGAATGTTTAAGCTTCTCCAAGCATCCATCAACTTGCTCTTATCTTTATTGGTACCTTGGCCTATAGAATGTTTATTTTGGGAGAGTGAGATTTCAAAGAAATCCCCATGACAAAATTATTAACACACGTTATGATTATCATTCACATCATAGCTAGGCATGCATGAACATTTTATGCTTCAATCTCTAAAACACTTTGCACATAACCATGGCATGTTATAAACACAACATAGCATGTTCAAACAACACATATTTGGCATGCAACATAGCACAAATAATAAACAATAATCAAGAGCAATATCAATGTAAAGTTAGTAACTTTGCGACCTTTATTCCTTAGATTTTCTCTTAACTTTGTTGGCTTTGTTCTTACTCTTTGGAAACTTTCATTTGCCCCTTAAACTCCTACATATAACATAATGCATTTGGAATTAATAATAAGACATTACCATGCATTAAAACACATTAAAATCTCTCAAAACTCTTCTTGAACCTCAAGGGCCCTAAAACTCTTAACTTTGCTAAACTTGATTCTAATGCTTCCAAAATTATTTTCTCACTTATACCCTACACAATGTTGCATTCTAAATTCATTTGAAGCATCAAAATCACACTTCTTCCCACTGTTCTATACATGGCCAAAATATGCACAAAATTTTCCAATAATGAAATTTTTCAACTTCAATTTTCATATACATGCATAATCACCTTCCTAGCTAATTTTTCCATTATTAAACATCACAAAATCATTCCTTCCCTTGTATGAACAGTGTCAGCAAGGAATCAAATCTTAATTATTCATAATATTATAAGAGATTAGTCCATTTTACTAGAATCAATCTCTTGGTTACCTGCCTTTGACTTTGTTTGCATATTCAACCTTTCACAGTCAAACCCATCAATTTGTTTGTTAGACCTAAAGGCTTGTGTCTGAATCCTTTCACGTTTCATGTGTTGCTTTTCCATTTCTGAATTTCCACTTGTATTTGTTCCAGGCCCAACACAGTCTCATTATGTTGGGTTTACTTTTTACTTGGATCTTCTAACTTTAACAATACTTTCAAACCCTTAATATAACAATCAAATTGATTTTTTTAAAAAAAATTAATAATACATTTTTTAAAAGTACTTATTCATATGTATTATTAGGATATATATCAATTTATAAATCTAACAAAGTATATTAAAAAAGAATGGTCAATATAAATATTTAATGTATTTAACTTAATTCCTTAAAAATATCAATCGACTCTTATATAAAAAACTGAATATAGTATATAATATTTGATTTATTATAAGAAGAACATTATATAAAAAAAAATCAAGTCGTGTAAAACTACTGTATAAATTATATTTATATCTATGTACAGTATATTAATTTTTATACTAATTATTAATAGGGATGCAATTGAAATTATATTTAAAATATTTTATTTCATATTATAATTTAAATGCATTATTATACTTTAAAAAATTAATTACTCAGCAATTGGGCTCAAACTTTAGTAATTATTCACGTTCATGATATATGCTATAAAAATATATTCTTACGCAAACTCATGAGTTTGACAATCTTAACTGCTACAGCTTGAACATGCCATGCACATTACAACTAGAAGAAAATCTCCATTCTTGGGTATATCAACCTTGCTAGTACATTTGGTCAAATATATATAAAGCCATTTATCATAAAAAAAACTCTTAATTAATAGTATTTACGAAATACATGTATGTATGACATATCAATGCATGTCTTTTAACAATATTATTACTGCAGAACGCTTGGATTTTAAACGTTGATATGTAAATGTATGGAGTCTAATTTTCCCTTCCCATGATTTCTCTAACTTCATATTAGAAAAAAAGAGAAATACTTACATACTTCTGGAGTGCCACATCATCCATGTTCTGCCCACTGAAAATGTTCCAAGTGTCATCTATTATGATCTCATATCCCATAAATTTCTCTTAATTATTTTTATTTTTCCATAACCCATTATAATAGATATTTATTATGGAAAAAGAGGAATAATTAAGAGAAATTTATGGGATATGAGATCCACAATAAATGACACTTGGAATATTCTCATTGGACAGAGCATGGATGATATGGCACTCCGGGAGTATGTAAGTATTTCTCAGAAAAGAATAGGTAAAAGTTAATGTTTTTAATACCCTAACTTATACAGTGTTTCATTTTAATCTCTTTATTTTATATAGTAATATTTATAGGCTTATAAAATTAAGGGAAAAAATGAAATATTACATAATTTAAAGGGTTAAAGGTGCATTTTTGCAATATATATATACATATATATAACATAGCCCTTGAAAACAATATCTGAAAATATCTTCCCTTTTCCGTCGACTTTTCCTCTTTTGGTTAGAATTCCTCATAATAAATACGCAATATTCATTCATTGGGGAAAAAATACAACTTCTATCGTTTCCAAAAGAATACTTTAAAAAAGAGAAATGAATTGGAGATATACATCTTACATGCACATTTTCATCCCACTTATTACGGCTTTAATTAAACCTTCCAATTTTATGGTCAACTACTCAACTATATAGTCTCTATCATTTTGCTTAATTCTGATTATTATCGGAACGAAAATAATGGAGACTAAGGATTATTCTCTGTCTCAGCCCTTGGGATCTTCTTCAGTGCTTTTCCATGGAAATGAAGTTTTTGTGAATAAACTTCTCTCTAGAAGTTCATTATCTTCTCATGAACAATATTCTCTTCCACGAAAGAGTGAGACATACAATTGCAAATTACCTGGTACTGTTCCATTCCAATGGGAATTAAAGCCTGGAATCCCCAAAGATCCACCCATTAATGAAGAAGAAGACGAAGATTCTTCACCGATTATATTGGAACCTTCTCTGAGGTTGAAGAAGGTTTCGAGTTGGAAGTCCAATAATAATCATCAGAACCAGATTATCATCAAGAAGAGAACTTCTTTGACAGGTCCTAATAAAACATCATGGTTATTCAAAAGGTCCAAGAAAACCCTAAAGAAATCGGCTACGTTTTCTCACTCTGAATCCTCTAATTCAGACGATCGTGGCTTTTTCTCATCATCATCGTTATCATCACCTTCTGCTTCAAAGTCGTCTTCTTCATCAACCACAGCAGCAACAGAATCACTTTCCCACAAAGCTCTTACAACATCGTCGTCATCAATGTCTTCCAGATTCCGTAGTCTCGCGAAGCGATTTCTTCGAAGGTTGTTTTAAATTTTATACTTCTTCTTCATCAGTGTGTTAAGTGACTGGTTTTCTTATGATTTAGGGTTTTGAACTGCTTTTCATGAACTACTGGGATTGGTAAATCTAAGGAATATTGTCGAATATTTCAAGTGATGCATACATACCATGTTGTTTACTGGTTCAATTTCCCGTGTAATCGATAATATTGAACAATTACTTGGGGATATATACACCTAATTTTTGAAATTATGCACATCTTAAAAGGAGGAGTACATAGTCATGAGTGAAATGAGATCTAAATTACCCACATTTGATTTGAATAGTTTAAATATTTTAATATTATTTTATAAATTAAAAATATTTTTTTAAAGATTGAGATTTAAATGAGTAAATGATTTTTGTCACACCTTTTCATATAACTCAGCCCAATCTAAACCAATTAATTAATACACACAACAATTCTAAGCATGTGAATCCCTGTTTCTTTAGATTGAGACTTACTGAAATATTAAAATTTTTATAACAACTTTTATATAAAGTTGTCCTTCCAATTTAATCCAAAGTGTCAGAGTTTGATCATGGGTTATTACTCTATGGCTATTATTTGAAAACAGTTTTTCCATTAAAATAGTTTTCTAGGTTCATCTACCTGCGATAACTCATACCATCTATTCATTATCCATTATTCGTTATCAGTTGAGGATAAAATTTACCTGTATCTTGTGGGAAGATGTTCCCTTCATTGCCACATTCAATCTCATCCACCATATACAAAATTTATACAATTATATACACAGACACACATAACCATTTAGGTCATCCAGACTTATGTCAAAATAAAATCTTAAACTTCTAATTAAAGCAAATTATATGTAACACTACAAAAAACATTAGATATCCAACAGAATTAGCCACAGAATATTTTTTCGTGGAAATATCCGATAGAAATTTTCCATGAAAAAATTAGCTACGAAAAAATATTCTGTGAAAATTTCTGACGGAAATTTTCCTTGGCAAAATTAGTCACGGAAAAATAGTCCATGGAAAATTTAATTATTATTTAATTCTTATTAATTAATTATTAATTTAAATTTCTTATTTATTTTATTATTTATTATTAAATTTCAATTAATATATTAATTAAAATGAATATTAAATATGAAAATATTAGAAATATTATTTATTTTATATGTAATAAATTTATATTAAAATCAATATTTTTTAAAATAATAAAATTATAAAATTAATAATCATATAAATATATAAAAATTATAGTCCAATCAATAATATATTATATAGAAAATAAAATTCAAATATATAAAATAATAAACACATAAATCAAAATTATGATTCAATTTATGTTTAGTTTCTAATAATATTATATATGTGTACGTGTATATATTAAATATGTGTGTGTGCATATAATTATAAATGTATATAATTTATTATCCAGTAAAATATTATATATATATATTTAAATATGCGTTCAGAAGACATAAAGTCGTCGCAACTCAACTAGCAAGAAATCACGGGCATGTACAAGTAGTCGGGGGTTCGAATTCTTGATAAGGCAAAATTGCGAATTTATCAGGTGGCGACACGTGGCAGCTGTTGGAGGTAACACGTGGTGGGGGATGGTTATGAGGTGACAGTTGGCGAAATTGACACGTGGCATTATTATTTATTAAAAAGAAAAAAAGAAATTCTGTGGCAAAATTTCCAACAGAATTTTTCATTGGTAATTTGCGACAGAATTAAAATTCCGTTGGTAACCAATTTGTGACAGTGAATTTAACGCTGGAACAAATTCCGTCGAAAATTCCATTGGTAATTCATTCTGTGGCAAACCAAAATTCCATCAATAATTCCGTGGCAAATTCCTGGACTAATTTCATGTTTTTTGTAGTGTTGTCACCACTTTCTTGCATTTTGAGCTTACACATCAATAGATATCAATTCACATAACACCTTGCGGGAAACATTCCCAAAAGGCTTTATCATTACTGTGTATAATAAATATAGTACAAATAAGTATGTAGAATCAAATATATAAGAATAAGTTGTTTACCTTTACCTTTATCTTAATTCCCTTTTCTAATCTTTCTCGCGGTGCTTAAGCAGATGTCAAATAAAAAAAATATACGAATAATATTTTTTTATTATACGTTTATCAAGATTTATTTAGCTCCTCTAAATTTGACCCTCAATATGTAGAATAATTCATCTCATAAATTTTTGGGCAATTTACTTATTTTTCAATTTCCATTAAAAATAAAATAATTTCCTAAAATAACTTTTGGCCCAAAAATTTATTCATATTTGTCCAAAAATTTTTGTAAGTGGCTTCCCAAAGCTTCAATTATATTTTATAACACATTGGTCAAATTTAGGGATGTTACAAATTTTTTTTATTTTGATCAAATTTACATAAAATTATTGGAATTTTCAGTTTTTTTTTGTGCCAAAAGAAGTTTCAATTTTGTTGATTGTCTAGTTTTCTTACAACTTAGGGTTATATATGTTTATGTGTGTATGTATGTGTGTCTCTCTCTATATATATCAAAACTCAACTAACCTGACAAGGCGTGATCTTATCCCCCAGCTGATCTGAAATGTTAATTAAATTGGGATTTAAGTGAACCGGATTATCCTGGTTTTGACCCGGTTTTACACACACACATCAAAGGGAATTGATGTTACATTCGTTGAACTATAAAGTGATATCATTTATACTTTGGGACTTTTAAAATATCTGATTTTTAGTTTAGTTTCTAAAATTTTTCACCTGCTACTCTATAAGTAGGGTTGGGAATTTGGACCGACCTGTTTAGGCCTACTAATATAAAAAAAAAAAAAAGCTTGATTTTCAAAACTTGGCCTTTGAACTAATAGGTTCTGGCCGATCTAGGGGCTTTTGGCCCATTTAACAAAAAAAATTCTATTTTTATTTTTTTTTCAATTTAAAGTGGCAAAATTTTTAATTTAAGACATAAATAATATTAAAATTAAATTAAAATAAATAATGTTAAGATAAAAATATATTAAGAACCAAAATTTCAACAATTGGACATGAAAATTGTTTTTAGTAATAGTCATATGATTTATAATTGGAAGTAAATAGATATATAAATGTTATTAATGCAAGAAATAAAATAATAGAATAAAGTTTTGTATTCATTCCCCAATTTTGCAGCTTGGCACCCAAGCTTGTTGGTCACGGCTGGCCCATGGGTCACAGGCCGTCTCACGAGTCATAGGCATGTTTAATATATTTTCATTTTTTTCAAATGGATCAAGTTACAACAATGGATCTTTAATTTAGTCTTTAAAAAGTAGTTTGTATATGGAAAACAATATAACAAGTTTAATATTGAAATGGAAAAGAATAAGGATTTGAAAAGTGAAAATATGTATGTGTATATCTTTATATATCACATATAATAATTAGAAATAATTGTTTACTTGAAATGATTTCTTCTAAAACTTGAAGGAAAAGAGAGAGTTATTATAATATAATGCATTAGATATGCGATAAGAAAAATTATGTTTCAAAAATATTTTTTTCTTTTCACATTTTTGGATTTTTATAGGGTATATAATTGATAAGAAAACAAAAACAAAAAAATAAATGTTTGATATAAAAGGATTTATTTCTAAAACTTAAAAACAAATATAGGAAAAAACAAAAAAAAATGTCTAAAACAACAAAAAAATTGGCAGGCCCGCGACCATATATAGCCAGCCCTTTTAGGTCAGTCTCCTTTTTTTGACATTAAATCACAGATCTAACCCTTGACTGAAACGGGCCTAATCAAACCGGCCCGATGGGTTTGACCCATTTTTCCAACTCTATCCATAAGGAACTTTTGCTAGCTCTTCAATTGTCATTGCCCCTAAACTTTTAATATTTTTTATGGGATAAGGTATAATACCCATAACCTTGTATCGAAAGTGCGTTATTTTTTTTTTTCTAAGATGAAAAATGCTCATGAATAGTTGAAATAAGTGTGAAAATGTCAAAATTGTTAAAATATAATCTAACACCTTTACTTTTTACCCATTTATTAGGTTACATTTCGCTTTAATTTTGAATGTTTATAAATATTTTTTTCTCATTCAAAAAGTATGTGATGCTGAATTTTTGATAAAGCTCACCGGTATTTTTCACTTTAACCCTATTTTTTATATTTTTATTCATGTCTCAGACTAGATGCTTTGATCCTGCTCAATGATGGGTACCAAGACTTCAACACATCACACACCATTCAGATTAACTTGCTTGTACTTATATTTTTTAATCTTTCAATTGATCCTTCTTCAATCAATAATTATGCGAACGACATAAAAACATGCTTGGACGTGCCAGCATGGTGGTCTAAAACCAAAAACAAAGAAAAAACAAAGAAAGAAAGAAAAGAAAAGAAAAGAAACTGATAATTGTACAAGAGAATTGGGGAATTAATTATAAAATAAAACCTTCCACACATATGCAACTGAGCTTCCACATGTGCAATTGAATAGGTCCCATTTTGTAATTAATTCTCCAATGGGGATTTTTTTCCTAATTTTTCCTAATTGTATTGCCAACAATAGCATATTACACGACATTTATCCAACGGATATACTCCCTACTATCTAAAATACAATCTTATATTAACTGACATGTATGATTAAAAAGTGGGTCATTTGGTTATTTGTAATTAATATGTAGAAGATGGGATCTTGTTAAAAAAAACTGTCATTTCACTATTAAAATTTAATACACAAAAATAAAAATATCCAAATAAATATGGGTATTATGCGAAAGAAAAATTTAATATGGGAGATTAAGAGGAATGAGACTTTTATCTAGAATTGAACTAAAATTCTGAAACAAAACTTATATTTGAGATTGGGAGAAAAAGTTTCATAGTGCAGGAAGAAGTTGCAAATTGTTTAGGGCAAATTATAAAAAGGCCAGATCCTTTAATTATTTGTTGATAATGTTTTAGAAAAAGACATATCATGTACTACTTACCTTTTGTTTAGTCCCTTTAGTGTGATGATTAGTTAAATAATTTCTGATAAGGGGATATGTATAATTAAAGTTAAGTCAAATAATTTATGAAATAATTATACACATAATTATTGAATGAGGGTATTGCAGGAAAACAAAATTAGCCGTTAGATTTCTAGAACAACAGTAGGTTATGAAATAATCCATCGAGTTCTTTTTACAATAATTACCCAAATCACATAAAATGAACATGTGGTTAAAATTAGTTGGAAACAAAAATATACCAGCCATCCATATGCTTAGTTAATAAGGTGATGAGTGTAAGAAAGAATAGGAAGGAAAAAAGAGAGAAAATGGATAGGAAAAATATGAGGTAGATATATAATTAATTATGAGTAAAATAACCATCAAACACTTAGTTCAACTAGTTAGAAGCTATACCAATTTAACCAGAAATCTCAATTTTTAGCTCTTGGAACACTGCAATGTTATTAAATACTTGGTGATAGAACTTTAGTACTCTTGTGATCCTGTCCGGCCAAAATTTTTATTATATAAAGGATCAACTATATGAAAGATAATGTTATTTATATATATAAAGTTGGGAGTGGTAAAATAAAAAATGTCTAAAATATAATAAGGTTCATAACTATTTGACTGTAATAAACAAATATATCTTTAGTACTTATGTTTCCAAGAACGTATCATTACAACTCTTTTACGTTTAGAATTTATAAACAAATATAAGTCCTGTAGCTCAGTAGCTGATCATCTTGCACAGCAAGTCTGTAAAAAGTGTTGAAGGTTTTGAAATAATGGGTTTTGCAAAAACTCTCCATCTTGGGTTCTTCATGATTATCACGTTATCAATCTATTTTTTATATCTTACTACTAAAAAAAAGTGCACACATTTTTTAAAAGTTACTTTTACTAAAATTAAATATTTTTTCGTTTATATTGCACAAAGTTCAACCTGGCAATTTTTCTTTTATTTAACTTATTTAATCACTTAAAATTAATCACCTAAGTTTTATATTAATAACGTGAAATAATGTATATTTTTATATTGATATTTTCTTACAGGGAATTACTTATTAATAAAATAAAATTACACAAAGATTAATGAAATATTTGAAGAAACAATGAAAATAACAAAAAAAAAAATATTATTGTTGGCTAAATAAATATGCACTATTTACTAATGTAAAATACGAAAAAAGGTAACTCTAATTACACCTTAACTCTCCTTAAGTTTTTTTTTTGTTTTATACAAAGCATTGTACTTACATCAAATTTCTTTATATCTATTATGTTATGGTCTCTAATTACATCTTACCATGTGTCCAATTTTTTATGTTAATTTATAGTTAAATGATAATACTTTATTTATACAAATATACAAATACTGATAAAAGGAAAAAAAATCATAATTTTAATTTGCAGCTTTGGAGTATGAAAGAGAAGATGAAGCAGAAATCGATTTAATGTTGCGATGCAGCCATGGTTGGGATTGCCCAGACTGTCGTTGCATGAAAGTCGAAATGTCAATGTGGGTCTCCCTCTCAAATCGAAGAGCTCAATAATGTTACCTTCGCACTGTACAATAATGTTTCAAAACAACGATATTTTTTCCTGTTTAATTACATAAAATAAAGGAAAAATTGGGGATAAGTCTTTCATTGGATAATTAATTGCAAAATTTGACCTTCCACATAGATGCAACTGAACTTTCATATCTATAATTGAATTTCTACATGTACAATTAAAAAGGTCATATTTTACAATTAATTGTCTAATGGGAGATTTTTCCTCAATTTTCTCTAAAATAAATGTGTGGGAGTTGAAAAGAGTATGGAATAAGCAACGTTTAGAAAATTTGGACAGAATACATTGAATAGATTAAGACAGTGATTTAAAAGCTAAAGCGGAGTTAACTCAGAATCAAACCGGTGAAATAAAGAAAAATGAACCAAATAAAAGCTAGAAGGATGAAGCCAAATCACAAGTCAGTAGCTGTGCAGGTCTATAAATGGAAAAGGGTGAGCAAAAACGGGCCACGCCTGCCAAGGTCACACCCCAATTCCCTCCAAAACCTGCTTCAGTTGCTACTTGCTACTTGCTACAAGTTCAAGATATGAGAGGGCAGCTACCTAAAACTAGGCTTGGTTCACTCAGAAAAAGGAAAAGAAAGAAACAAAACAGGCTTGGGGTTTTGTGCATCCACGCGAGCCTTCCCAAAAGTGAGTCCCGATCCATCTGGACTTTTTGCCGGCAGGTTTGAGAGGAAAAGGGACAGCACCAGAAAGGCAGAAACTGGGCATAGCATACAGAACAAGAGCGACGGCAACAGGGCAACAGCGAGGAAGGGCGAGCTGAGTGGCGAGGCGAGCAGAGCAGGAAGGAGGGCGGTCTGACCCTGAGGCGGGCAGAGGAGGAAGTAGGCAAAGCAGGTGACGAAGAGTGACAGCAAAGCGAGACTCCAGAGTGGACATGAGGCTTCACGCTACGATTTTTATTTCTTTTATTTTTTTTAAATATAACCCTGTCAACCCATCCCGGTTTGGAGACAAATTGATCCGGGTCAACCCATCTCCAATTCTACCTTTGAATCAGATCAAACCATGGTCCTGTTTTCAATTTAAACCAATCAATCCAATCTGACTTTTTGTGGGCAAGTTGTATCCTTTTGGAGGCTTAATAAGAAAAAGGGAGTATATATCCACACAATAAAACTTCTTATGCCAACACATCTAGCACTACGTGTTTGAAATCTCTTGTAGTCCTTTACATGAGAAAAATATGATCTTAGCCATAAAATATGGCAGTTAATACAGTTTATTGAATTACTAAACCCTCTTTGCTTTACTAACACACTTTGTGTCTCAACTTCAAAAATTCATAACTTAATCTATAGAGTTTTAATTAAACTCATTTAGGACTTAATGGAAAGCCCCATGTGTCTAATTTGTCCACAAAAATTATCATTAGCAATAGAAATCATTTACTCTACTTTAATGAACCAAACATTAGTCGTACCTTGAAAACCGCTCAATCTGGACGATCATGATCATGCGTCTTAAAACCATACTTTCAAGGCCATACTTAGGCATACAATTACTTATCAGTTATCAATATATATCATATGTACATGTCAAGGCCACATATTGAATTTACACAATTTATAAGAATTGCTAAACATTTAATAACTTGCAGTAAAATAATGCTATAGAAGCTTATCTCTCTTATTTTACTTACCCTTTGACTTTTGCATTCACTTTCCCCTTAGAAGCTTGTAACCTGAAATGGTTAGTTATTGATGGGTGAGATTCAAAGAATCCCAGTAGCAAACAATTACCATTCAAATAGTCAAGTTATACTTCCATCATTTACTAATTAACAAATAGCATTGCCAATGATTATACATAACAAGAACATACATTTAAAATATAGAATGGTCAATCATGGCCATGAAACAATTCAATGAGTCATTCAATATGTTCAAGATAAAATAAATATTTAACTCATGGCAAGCTAGGAAGCATAACAAAATATAAACACAACTTAAATGCAAGAATGGGTAAAGTTGCTACCTTTAAGCTTTATTAGCTTTTCTCTTGCTTTTTTTTTCCTTCCCATACTAGGAGCTTCATTGGCCAAGCTTCCATTCTCACTTCCATTTTACCTTCTCCGGATTTCCTTCTTCCCCATTTTTCTCAATCTAGTCAAGATTCTTCAATTGTACACGTTGTCCAGCCTCTTCTTCGGTGAGCTCTCCCTCTCTCACTGTCTCACGCTCTCTCGCTCTCTGGTCGCTGTCTCTTGCTCTGCGTTCTGTGTCTCTGTTCCTATTTGGGACCGATGGGAATGAAGGAGACTGAGTTGAAGGCGTGATTGTGCTCCATTTGTGTGTGTGTGTGTGTGTGTCAAAGCCACATTTTTAAAAGAGCTCAGCCACGTGTGTGGCATGCATACTAATTTCTTTTTCTTCCTTCAATAATCCCAACAAGCCATAAAATTTTCCAATGAGTAACTTCGTCCCCAAAATTTGACCCTCAATAAGTAGAATAATTATTTCGACAAATTTTGGGCAAATTCATTTATTCTTCTTAAAGATTCTTAAAATACTTTTAGCCTAAAAATGTGTTCATACTTGTCCAAACTTTTGTGATTGGCTTCCCAAAGTCTCAATTACTTTTCATAATACGTTAGTTAAATATCGAAATCTTACAATTCTCCCCCCGGTAAATAAATTTCATCTTCAAAATTTAAATTGTATCTGATTCCATAATTTCAGGATATCTCTTCTTCATATCCTCCTCAAAAGCCCAATTTGCTTTTCTAGCATACCCCTTTTTTTTAATAACTTAGCATGACATCATAAAATGTAAAAATATCTTTAGTTTTCCTCAATTACAGAGTTTAAACATTTTGTAACATAAGCTCATATCCAACATTAGCATTCAACGCTATACTAAGAGGCTTATTAAGGAGATTATGCTTACTTTTACTAGTACATTCTCCTTTCAAACTTGCTCTTTTGTGCTTTTCTGTCACATCTTTGCTTACTCTTCTATCTTTTAACAAACAATACCCTCTTATTTTGGGTATTTTATCTTAATTTCTCTTATTCTTTCTTCTTTTAGGCATATTTGCTCATAAAAGTGCCATTGCATTTTGGTTACTATCATGGTATTCTATTATACCATGCATGCTTGCTTAACCTTTTCTAGCTTTATCTTGACTTTAACTTGAAATCTTATCTTCTTAAGCCTTTCTTTACACTATTTCCAGGCTTCTTTCTTAATTTCACATGGTCTTTCTTTTTCTTTTAGGCTTTCATTAGCCCCTTTTCTTACCTTGGGGCTTTGTCTCTTAATATTGATCAATGGATTCATACGACGTTTAGGGTTCTTTCTATTTCTCCTACATTCCTATCTCATACTTAGCTAGCCTAACTGTGAGTTTAGGACTTATAGCTCTGCACTTTACTTACTATTCCATTCCTCTGTTGCTAAATGGAAAGAGCTTGCCTTAATTAATAGCTGGACTATCTGAAGAATAGTCAAGGGTACTCTCTCTGTACTAGTTAACCAATCTATAGAGGTCTCTATATCTTGAACCCATCCTTAGTCATTATCTTCCCAACACTGTATGTTTACTCTTATGGCTCAATAACTTTCTTCTAGGTCTACTGCAACCATGAGATCTAACTACGATCCCATTAAACCTCTCCTTTGGATCTACTATGATCCTGAGGTCTACTATTCTTTTTGAGTCATCTTAGGTCTACTGCGACCTTTCGGAATCTACTGTGATTCCGTTGTACAGCATTAGGATCTCTGGGAAACTCTAGACCAAAGGATTGAGTTACAAAATCACTCACCTCCACTTTGCTGGTAACAATACTGATAATTCTCCAAGATTAATCATCGATGTCAGCATTGCCCTCTTAGGCCTCGCTCATTCCTCCTTGTCACGCTAGAATCATCTCTTTACATCTCATACCTCTTTACTTGTCCATTTTCCTTAGGCAATCTCACTATTTCTGTCTCTATACTTTACTAACTCTCTATGTTACTCATTTATCAATATGGCCATTTGGCAAAGTGCCATACTTATGCCACACTTATCTACCTTTGTTAGGAGTCGCACCTACATAGATTTTAGATTATATGGGAAGAGATCTCATAATACTTCCTCATACCTCTTAAGGGTGCCTTCCTTATCTAAAGGCTTAGGTCACCATTATGCCTTTGTACTAAGGCATTAACTCACACCCCAAGATGGCTTGCTTAACTCTTAGCCATTACTTTTTAATGGGGAAGTCTCTTAACTTCGACAAGTATCCCTGGGGGAGTCCTTTTAACTCTGAGCTGGTGGCTACCTATATGTTCTCATGGGAATTTACATTTATCATTGTTATCCCTCTACACGTCTCATCTATTCATTGTGGCATGACATACTTATATCAGCTATTGCCATAATATTCATTCAGCCATTTTTTTTTTTTTGTAATAGCAGCCATGTAGTAGTATGACAGTGGCACTTATCACACTACTATAAGGGTGACTTGGTACTTACGTGGTGGCATAAGAGAATTTCCTTTAAACTTTCTTTAGTATCATGCTAGACTCAGGGAATATCTTACCCCAACATTTCACTGGGCCACCATTTACTTTATACTTTCATTGGAGTAAGGTCAACTTCACTCTGCCTTACCTTAACTATTTTCTATTTATCTCGTGGAGGGCATGTTGCATGAATCAAGGCAACATCAACTCTATCGTCGAGTCTCACTTTCTCTTTTCTTTTCTTTCTTTCTTTGTTTTTTTTTTTGAGGATGTGCTTCTTTTATTATAGCAACATCAACTCTGCTTGTTGAGTCTCGACTATCTTTCCTTCAAAGGACCTGTTTCCCATTCTCTTGGCAATTTACTCCATGGTCAAGACCTCTCTCATACTGAGTCTAGCAATAAATTATTTCTAGGATTTTGGGAATAAAAAACTCTTAATACTTACCACAACTCTTCCATGATCCTATTGCTATCAAATCCTCATATAAAACTTATTCTTCTAGATTCATTATTGGCTTGATTACTTTAATATGTTTAGGAACCTCTTGGACATCATTGGTACACTACTAGCCCCAAACCTTACCTAGTAGCAAATTATCATATGGAACATATTCCTTTAACTATATCATTTATTGGCATAACAATATTCTTTATCTAGTTCCCTTCATCATCTACTCCAAGGAATTCACTAAGGCTGGCTAACTCTTATTCTTGTTAACCTTTCATACAATTGACCATTTCTCATCAAATAGTTACTCACTTATCATAATGCCAATAATAATCATACACAACATACATAAGTCATTCTTCTGTCATATTACCTTGCCTCATAACTGTTATCTTTCTCAGGCCACATTCCTTTTACTATACCTTTTGGACTTTCAAACGCTGATCTATTTCTTTAGCCAATTCATTCACTATCTTTTCTATACCAACCTGCTGCATCTCAAGATTTAACAATCCTTACTATTTCTTATTATCGCTATAACGTTGCTGAGAGAGAACTGATCATTTTATATTCTTTGCATCTTTCTTACTATTATAGTACCCAAATAACTCAAGGGATTTCATCCCTATAATATTCTTAACTTACTTTCTCTCTTCTGTTTTGGGGAAACACTTATTGCTCATGCCCTTCTTTTACTGCTTTCTTTCTTGTGGGAAAATTTAAGGAGCACACAATGGTTTCCCATTGGAGCATCTTTCCCACCTTATCCTTGTCTATCAAGGATTTGCTTTCCTTCCATCTATCAGGAAGTAGCTTGCCTTTTGCTAGGGCAATATTATTTTGGCATTGGAGGGTCACCACCGAAACCTGGAGAAATACTTCCTTGCTAAAGCTTTTCTCTGGCCTACTTTCTGTTAGGCACTCTCATTAAATCACAACGTAATATGTCCCATTTAAGGATACCTCTCTCGACTTTCTTAGTCTCTTAGCAGTGGCATTTGGTAATGAGAACTTCATTTCTCTATTCCATAATTGGCCCGAGTGTTACACATTTCTTTAATGCCTTAGGATGCAAACTAGTCCTAATCTTATCATATATGGCATATTTAAGTTCTTACTTACTTTATAATTTCTTTGTGCAACATATCACATCTTCCTCTATTTTTCACCATCTGTATCTTCATAGCATACTATCTAGCTTTTCTTTCTACAACTCTTATGATCACTTAATCATTCTGTATCATGGTTAGCCCAACTTCTACAATTTGCACATGCAGAGATTATTTAAATGATAGGGAATTGTGTTTATAAAAGCAGGCAATCTATTGCTAAACATTTTCACGTTCAGCTGCTGGTACAATTTCTTGACCAGCTCTTATAAGTTGTTGGACTTGATGCTATTACTTGTTAAGCAGTTTGCTGTAGCTACTGAGGTTGCTGCTGTTATTGCTGAGTAGCTAAGGATACTATTACTGCTGTTACTAAGTAGCTAAGGCTGTTGCTAGTGCTATTTCTATCGTAACCTGTCTACCTTGCCCTTGGCAATCATGTCTCGCCTGCAATTCTGCAATCAAAGCATTCCATTCATTTAGCATTTGTAACTTTACTTGCTTGAGGTCTTCTCTTTAACTTTGATAATGCCTTTGAGGATCTTACTATGTTCATGTACCTTTTAAACATCATAGGTACTATACTAACCTCAACTCTATTGAGTATCTCCTTTATCCAATAGGGCATTATATTATTTTTTTCCCTCTTACAGCCATAATCATTCCTTATTCACCTAATCGCTCATTTATCATAATGCCAATTATCCATACACTAAGCGTACCTCTATTCTTAATCCATTCCTATTGAGAAGGCACTATGACATATCTGTTCAAACTATCAAGAGTGACCTCATTCTCATCATAATTTACACTTAACTCGGATTGGCCTTGTCTCATTGGGGTTTTCTCTTTGGCCAATATAAATGGAATCATAGTCCATCTAAAAAAAAAATTACCGCATTTCTAACTTTCTGGTAATGTGCTCTAGAATATACTTAGCTACACCTAATCCTCTATACTTAATATATCATAGTCTTAAATAACCAGGTATTGGACTAGGGACTTTTCAGCTAGACCTTCTCACTGCAATCATAATGTAAAATAACTTATTAAATCACTACACTAGAGCCAATTTCAAGGGCACATAATCCCCCAGCCTTCCTCCAAATCCTCTTACCTTCCTGGATTGAACACTGCTTAACTTTGACAGTTATAGGTCTTAACCAATCCTTACTTTATACAGAAATTTCCTCCCATAGAAGCCACCCTATCCGGAGTCCAAAATCTCTTTCTCTAATTGATTACTGGCTCAGTGTAACTACGATGATGGAATAAACCTTAACTGGCACTTGTCCAAACTTACCAAGGTAACTCACCTCTATCCAGACTTACCAAGCTAACTCACCTCTGAGCTCAACTTCCTATCCAAAGCACTAAACATTGCATTATCAATACCATTTAATCATATCTAATGCAGTCATAACATAACATAAACTTTCAAGAGCACAATGGTTTGTACAATGCTAGAACCGTGCTCTGATACCAAAAATGTAACACCCTCCAGTTATGCAATCTATTATGCATTCAGAAACGTTATGGTTCAGACGAATCAATAATTAAAGCCCATAAATTAAAACTTTCATCTTAATCATTATGTTACTACAAATTTGATATTTTCAGATTTTCAGTCCAACTTTGAAAAATCATAACTAATTCTAGAAAAATCATATGAGGGTTCTCTAAAATTATTTTGAAATCTCTTGTAGTCCTTTACATGAGAAAAATATGATCTTAGCCATAAAATATGGCAGTTAACACAGTTTATTGAATTACTAAAACCTCTTTGCTTTACTAACACACTTTGTGCCTCAACTTCAAAAATTCATAACTTAATCTATAGAGTTTCAATTAACCTCATTTAGGGCTTAATGGAAAGCCCCATGTGTCTACTTCATCCATAAAAATTATCATGAGCAATAGAAATCATTTACTCTACTTTAATGAACTAAACATTTACTCTACTTTAATGAACTTTAATGGACGATCATGATCATGCATCTTAAAACCATACTTTCAAGGCCATACTTAGGTATACAATTACTTATCATTCATTAATATATATCATATGTACATGTCAAGGCCTCATATTGAATTTACACAATTTATAAGAATTGCTATACATTTAATAACTTGCAGCAAAATAATACTATAGAAGCTTATCTCTCTTGTTTTACTTACCCTTTGACTTTTGCATTCACTTTCCCCTTGGAAGCTTGTAGCCTAAAATGGTTAGTTATTGATGTGTGAGATTCAAAGAATCCCAATAGCAAACAATTACCATTCAAATAGTCAAGTTATACTTCCATCATTTACTAATTAACAAATAGCATTGCCAAGGATTATACATAACAAGAACATGCATTTAAAATATAGAATGGTCAATCATGGCCATGAAACAATTCAATGAGTCATTCAATATGTTCAAGATAAAATAAATATTTAACTCATGGCAAGCTAGGAAGCATAACAAAATATAAACACAACTTAAATGCAAGAATGGGTAAAGTTGCTACCTTTAAGCTTTATTAGCTTTATTAGTTGTACACGTTGTCCAGCCTCTTCTCCGGCGAGCTCTCCCTCTCTCACTGTCTCACGCTCTCTCGCTCTCCCGTCGTTGTCTCTTGCTCTGCGTTCTATTTCTCTGTTCCTATTTGGGACCGATGGGAATGAAGGAGACTGAGTTGAAGGCATGACTGTGCTCCATTTGTGTGTGTGTGTGTGTGTGTATCAAAGCCACATTTTTAAAAGAGCTCAACCACGTGTGTGGCATGCATACTAATTTCTTTTTCTTCCTTCAATAATCCCAACAAGCCATAAAATTTTCCAATGAGTAACTTCATCCTCAAAATTTGACCCTCAATAAGTAGAATAATTATTTCGACAAATTTTGGGCAAATTCATTTATTCTTCTTAAATATTCTTAAAATACTTTTGGCCCAAAAATTTGTTCATACTTATCCAAACTTTTGTGATTGGCTTCCCAAAGTCTCCATTACTTTTCATAATACGTTAGTCAAATTTCGAAATGTTA
Organism: Vachellia collinsii; assembly: GCA_006871305.1. NCBI lineage: Eukaryota > Viridiplantae > Streptophyta > Magnoliopsida > Fabales > Fabaceae > Vachellia > Vachellia collinsii. The sequence goes on along the minus strand of QFDD01001831.1, from coordinate 5,723 downwards.
CAAATGCCTAATAATACGACCGTATTATCAGCTAAAATTAATTTTCTTATGTGTATTCCTTCTTTTTTTCTCGAGTTAAAAACCAATTGGGATTAAATTTAGTAGAATGAGAATACTAGTACATTCAAGTCAAAAAAAAAAAAAGAATACCAGTGTTTAGCAAAACAAAATGGGAGAATTATTATAGGTTCTAAATAAGAGAATTAATATCAATAAAGTTCTCAAAAATTGTTAATGATAATTACTTCAGTTGTCAATGAGACCTCGTTGATATTAATTCTCTTTTTTAAGATCATATAGTAATTCCCCAAACAAAATTCACCGTACTAATCAAATTCGTACCTAACATATTTTCCATCAATTAAGTAATTAATTACACACTAGAAATTCCATTTAAAGATATATGAATGAATATGCTAATGTCATACCAAATAACTTTTACTATTTAATATGTTTAAGTGACACACTCTCCATGCAACGCACAGGAGATCTGTCTAGTTTGATTTAAATTTTGATTGATTGTTATATACTTATCTTTTATCATTAATTATTATTCACATTTTAAAATATTTTCTCAATAATTGTTGCTTATAAACAAAAGCAAAAGGAGTATTAGTTAAAAGCAAAAAATGTGTATAAGAGATATAAGTGTTTTCCCTAAATATACCCTCATCTATGTATATGATGAGTCAGAGAGGGGGTGATTGGGAAAATAGATGAGAGAGATATAGTTAAATGGTGGTAAAATTGAAAATAATGCATTAATTTTTTTTTAACAAACACAAAGTGTTAACTTGTACTTCCTCTTATCCTTGTTATAATCAATATTTTCTTATATAAGCTGATCTTTTTTATAAGCATCAAATTGTATTTGTCTAAAAGTTTAATGCATTTTCTTTCATTTTTATTTCAAATTAATTATATGCCTCTTTTTTCTTGCCGTTTCAGACCTTTGAGTATATGATGAATGTCATAGTACGCAAACCAAATTAATTATATGTCGTTCTTATCCCTTTTATTCACCCATTTTCTTTTATCGTTTTTACACACATTTTCTCTCACAATAGTCATCCTTTCTTTTTTGTTTTTTTTGATACATAATAGTCATCCTTTCTAAAAAGAAGGGTACACTTAAAAAAAAATTATTTCTCTTACACATTTATTACTTTTAACTAATTTTAATCAACAGTTTATTTTGTCTCAATTGATAGCTGTTTCTTATAAAAGTGACTGGATGGAATATATAAGATCAACTCTATACCAAAGAATGTTACTCTTAACTAGGATTTGAGGGAGTATATGACATTACAAAATAACTACAGTTTCTAGAAAATCAATATTGAAAGTAAATCTAAGGCACAAAATCATAAAACAAATTAAAAGAAAAACATTCAATGCTCTATGCCACTAGATATGGCAAAGAATCTCATGAAATCCAATCTATTGATCCATGAGATTTTCTTCAAAAATATATCATATATTAGAAAGTAACGACCGATTCTAGAAAAATCAATATTGGAAGTAAATCTTATCTTTATCTAAAAAATTGTTGCTCGGTCCAAATGTCTCTAAGTAAAATTGGGTTTTTTTAAAAAATAAAAGATAATTTGTTAAGAGATGGGGAAAACTTACAAAATAGGGATTTTTTTAGAAAAGATATTTTACAATATATCATAGAATTTCTTTTTTTTCAAGTACAAGAATCCTTTTACCATAGGCAATCATGTTCGAGGTACTGTCAGGTCATAAATGTTAATTTTTCTTTTAGTGAAAATTTAAATATTGATTCGACACGTTATAAAGGATCAATACCTTTCACTGGACCCAATTATATATATCATAGAATTCTGTACTTTCGCCCTGTTTGGTACATGATATTAAAGGAATGTGATTGGTATTGTCATTGGTAATACTTGTTTTAATATGTTTGGTACGAGATACTAAGCAATATATGGATTGCTACAATACCATCGAGGAAGGATTGGAGCAAACCCACCTCCCCCCTAGTATTGCTTTTTCAATCCTAGGATTATAAACTTTACAGACAAAGATATCCTTGGTCATAATAATTTATAGACAAAACTGCTCTTGACTTAAACTATATTAACACTCATGGATCATTCAATTTGGCCGCTGCCCTCACTGTCGTCGCTCCATCAGCTGCAAAATCACCCATCCTTCAACTGCAAAATTACCCATCCTCACACTGATGACAGTTCGGCATTTTTCCTTCCTAACTGATAATTTATCTCCAGGTATGTTTACAAATCTCAACTACACATGATTTCTCTCTCCTTGTTTGTTTGGCCATAATCCCCTTCCTCCTTGTTTTCAGATCTCTTCATCCTCCTCATGGTCTCATGAATAGGATTATATTTGCTTTCTCATAATGATACTTGGTCGTTTCCTTAAGAGATTTGGTTTGAAGAAATTTAACAAAAAATTCATAAGGGGCATTGTAGTCTTTTTATTATTTATGTAAGAGGTCAATGAGACTTTGATTAGGAGAATAGGCTATAACTTTTATTATAATATATCTTTAATTTATTATAAGGGGCATTATAGTCTTTATACAATTTATGACTAATTATGGCTTATAATTAATTTAAGTAATCCCTCCAAATATTACTCCATACCAAACATAATTTAAAAGCTTAGTTCAACTTCCACTTCCAATCAAAATCCCAATCTCAATCACAATTCCAATCGATCAAAATTCAATGCTACGTACCAAATGAGGCCTTTGTGTGATATACCTAAAAGGGACAAATGTTAAGAAAAATATGTACTCATTCCTTCCATACTAAATGTAAAACCATTTTTATAGTGTATATTACATTACCTAAGGAGTCTTACAATTAGTTATCAGGATGATAGGGGTTATTGGGACAAAAAGTGTGCCAGTTAGCTTGACCTATAAAAGAAAGCAAAGAGCGCAGACACAACACACGAGTTAATAAAAAATGGACAAGACTTCGGTTAAGGGAGTTTTTCTTCTCGTCCTTTTGTTTTCTGCTTCAGGTGAAAGCACCCTTCAATATTTCTGTCTGTTAGGTTCATTGGGGATTTTTCTAGGGGGAATTCCATTGAGATCCTGAGAAAGATAAATTATATATAAGGTTCTAAAAAATATCAAATTGATTTGAAGTCTCAAAAAACTTTTAAGTTATTATTGAAATTGTGAAAAGATGAATTTACCTGTACTTGTTAATTGATATGTTTAAGTGTCACTAATGACAAGTCAAGAGTGCTACCAATGACAAGTTAAAGTGTCTTATAGACAAGTCAATATATAACTTATAACAAGTTAAGACACAGTGCCACTCATGACAGGTCAGAACATTTCAATTGACAAATCAATTTGTTATTAATAACAGGTTTAAGTAAAATCGTATTTTCAAAATTCTAATAAATCTCTTATAGAGATTTATAAGATTTTCATATCAATTTGATCAAATTTCACAAGTCCTATCTGGTAGTGATAATTTATCTTCATTAGATTGAGTGTAACTCTCCTATATTTCTACCGATATTAATATATTATATATAAACCCATCTAGAAACTAAACAATGCATAGTCAAATTTGTCAGATTTTACAGGATAATGTTGCAGGAGTAGAAATCGCTAGTGGTGGTTTTGTATAGTGAGTGACCTTGGTCACTCAAGGTCATTGCTTATTTCACCAAAAAAAAAAAAGAAATTAAACAATGCATGCTTTTCGGTTAATGGTTTTTAAATAAATTATTTAAAAGAATTGACAGTTAAAAATTATCTTTATTTTAAATTCAGTACCACTTCAAATAATTTTTTAATATAATTACTCAAATTTACTATTTGAGTTTCCTTCTCCATCACAAGTTTGGTAAAACTCATGAGTTTGGCATCCTTAATAAACATTTATAAGCACGATAATGTCATATTTTTGCAGCTTAAAAGAATGAAACTGCAAACTCTGAATACGATGTAGAGATGATTGGGATTGTCCAGTCGTTGCATTAATTTGAAATGTCAAAACATGCTTCAAAGCTGAATGTTTTGGGCTTTTTGACCCATATGCTTCAAACAATAAAAACTGTTTCTCAAATACTACATTTTTAAAAAAATTTATTTATATGTTACAGTTAAACTCATTTATTAAAAAATTTATTTTGAACTCATTTTTTTGATGAACGAGTTTAGAAAATTTGTACTAAACTCATTCTTAATTTTTTTTGGTAAAAAACCAGGTTGACCAGGTCACATATTTTTAATTTTTTTTTAAAATATGCTTCCTTTGCTTTTTTTTTTTTTGAAAATTATGTTAAGGTCCCACACACAAAAATTAATATTAGAAATGTCTTAAAAGGTTTTTTTATTAACAAGTAAAAGAGTAACATTGACAATTGCATGAGTTATCAACTTATCAGTAGTAAACCTTTGAGACCTTTCTGATATTAATTTTCTTGTGTATGATTTTAATGCAATTTCTCTTTTTTATTTTTTATTTTTTTATTAATATTTAGTGATAAAGGGAAGAATTAGATGGTGTTTCTTCCTTTTCTTTTCTTTTTTACTACAAACATGGTTTTTTTATGATTGATTCTTTTATGGATGATGAATGAATTTTAATGATATTTTTTTATTATGAATGATTATTAATTACAACGACTAAAAGATTTTAACTGATAAAGATGAATATTTTGAAATTAAACATTATTAAAAGTATTATATTTTAATATTATCAATTAAATGTCATTATTTTATATGACCGGTCTGACCCTGGTTTAACCCTGATCTGATCCATTAACCCTAGACCCACTACCTCAACCAGTTCAGTGTCCGATCCGGTTTTTTGAAGCTTGATCTATAACGCTTAAAATGCATGGGGGGCGGGGACAAGAACTTAAATGAATGATCAACTTTTTGTCTTCAAAAGAGGAAGAGGAAGGTCACGTGTGAGAGAGAAAAGAGAACAGTGGCTTGAGTGTTTGAAAAGAGGTAGGTGACGCGGGAGAGAGAAGAAAAAAAAATAGAGGGAAAACTGGAAAAGAGGAGGAGTTCCCAAAAAAAAAAAAAGAACAATAAGTTGTGAAAGAATAAAAATTATATAAATAAATCCTTTATAAACTATGGTTTTTGTGAATATTTTTAATCTATTAATAATTAAATTATATTATTTAATAGCATGCTCCAAGGACGACGACAGCATCTCCCGCCAGAATGTTTTCCTTCCCATTTTTCTCAATCGTTAACATGCTTTTTGTTAGATAAATCAAAAGTAATCATTCGACGAAAAACATACCGGACGGATCCATGTTTGGATCCGGATCAAACCTCCGAAGCTCCATGAGTTGATCCTCCAGCACCCACGCCAAAAACTTTAAACTAGTTCGGACCACTAGAAAATCTAGAGTCCAAACGGGGTGGCACAGCAGAGCACCACACAAGAAGGAATATAGAGAGAGAAGGGAGTAGTCGGAAAACTCAACGACTGGGGTGAGAAAAACTGATGGGATGAGCTCCTATTTATAGGAGTGGGCTAGGGACATTTTGGGAACTCAAAATATCCACTACCACCATCAGTTGAGAGATTCCCTCAACCTCTCATTTGACTAAGTCAATTAAGAATATAAATAAATATGCTTATATTCATTTTGTAACTGATGGTAGATTATTTAAATGATATAAATTAAATTTCACTATTTAATTTATATATTTAAATATCTTCTAGATAACTATCTGA
>QFDD01001830.1:0-27474 GCA_006871305.1 Vachellia collinsii | reverse complement strand
CCACCTCTCGGATTTTCTGCTATAATCATGGGCTACCTCTCTGTACAAATTATATAAAGGGGATTATAAAGGCCAATTCAAGAATATGAGAAAATAGAGTTTATCAACTTACTTGAACCCAGGAGTTTTGTGGGCTACCTCTCGAATTTTCTACTTGAACCTAGGAGTGTATCACCTCTCGAATTTTTTGCTATTGACGACGGGTTGAGGGTTTGTCGGATGTGAGGAGAGAGATATTGACGACGGGGAAGGAGGAAGCGAGGTGCCCAGCGATATCATCTCTGGATGCGAAAGTGCCGAGCTAGATGTGAGAGATCTTGCGGGGCTTCATGAGAGGCAAAGGAGAAGAATCAGAAGGCGATGAGGAAGCAGCTTGACGTAAAAGGCCCGAATAAGGGAAAATTGGGTGGGGTGTTTAAATTTTGAATTATGAAAGAAAGTGCAATCCATAAAAGCGCGGTTTAAATGACGGAAAGTCTCTCTCTCACATCCAGCCAATGTGGCTGGACTTTAGATGCAAGGATATCATATCCAGCCATTGTGGCTGGACGTCCTATTAAGTCCAGCCAACATGGCTGGACGTTAGAGCCTTGACTATCAAGTCCAGCCAACGTGGCTGGACGTTAAATCCTTGCCTCTCAAGTCCAGCCACGTTGGCTGGACGTGAGATCATTGCCTATCAAGTCCAGCCATTTTGGTTGGACTTGATAGGGTATACATACTCCTCTCAACCCCCTCTTACATCTATATTTTAAATGATAGACGTGGGACGGAGACGTTAAATATCTCTTTTGTAGTAGTGAGGGTCCAAGGTACGTGTAAGAAGGCATTGGATTTTTGAAGCTCCTTGACGTATGATGCAGGAGACTACCACATGACCTCATTGTGGTGCTGCTTCAATCATACAATTCACCGGCAAACCGATTCAAAATTAGAGGGAAGATGAAAGAAATAAATGTTCATGATGTTTGACAACTTCTTGGACTAGCAAATAGTGATAATGAGGTGATCATGGATGTTGATGAAGATGATGCTCATGAATAAGTTGTGCAATATTGTGCCTTCTATCTTTCACCATCCAAGCGTTAAATGACTCGACTATATTTGTTGTTATGTTATTCCATCTTTTATATGGGAACCTAGAAAGCACCTTGATTGGGATCGGTTTATCACCTTCCGGTTCGATTCAAGATATGATTACACTAAATAATGTAGTATAGGGTATAACCTATCGTTCTTCTCAAGGAGCAGTTTATTGGTTAGCCTAGTATAAATTGGAAATTAAAAACATGTCACTTGGGTATAAAAAAGGGATTTAATTTGTAAATACGGTCGTGCATAAAACAAAAAATGTAAGAAGTAAATCTCTTTGGTGTTTTCAAATAATGATGGAATACTTTGAATTAAGAGGGATGTATGATAGGATAGACTCTTGATGATGGGAACTTAGCTATCATTGTTCTTAATTTGATATGGGAGTTAAATCTCTCTAAGTCTAATGAAAACCCCAAGCAATCACTCAATTCCAATGCTTTAATTAATGAAAACTCACTTGAATCCAAGTTGATTAACACTTCTTAAAACATTGCTTAAAACCACTTAGAGTGCAATTGAATGGATGATGCTAATGCTCTCAACTTATTGCAATCACAATCACGTAAACCAAATGAACAAAATAATCATCAATACCATTGACAACTAGATGAACATAAGGATTCAAACTGAGATGTATATATATAATCCAACATAAAAGCAGCATCCAATCCAATAACATAGTCTAATCACAAATTACAAATATGTAATCAAAGTTGCATAACAGAAGAAATTCCTAAATCTAGAAATATCGAACAAGTGTTCAACAAAGGATTAGACTAAAAAAAATCCCCAAGTCACCCATGAGCTCAAGCTCATCCTCCTTCACCAAGAGGTTAAGGGTTTTAGCCTCTCATAGCTCCAGAAACACAACAATCACTTTAGAGACTTTCTGCCATGAGAAGGATGAAAATGGGTATGGAAATGGGTAGAAGAAGGTGCTGGGGATGGAATAATTGGTTTGGAATAATGGAAACAGGTGGGAAAATGGAGGAAAATGGAAGGAGAGTTGTTGCTTGAGAGAGAGATGCTGAGGATCCTAAACCTTACAAATATGCAGAATAAGGACTCTCCATTTCATGGTGGCTGGCCTTGTTTAAGTGCAGAGTGGTGCTAACCTAATCCAAAACACATGGCTTCACTTTTAGGCTTTTAGGTTGTGAAAATGTAATCTATATCATGACCATAACATACTAATATCATGACATATAACTGATTAGGTTACAACCTGACTTGGCATTGTATCTTTTGGAATTAGCTAAAGGTCATGACCTTGGTAGTGTATGTCTTGACTTGTTGGTCACAGAGGCACGTCCTGAGCTGCATTCGTTTTTCCCATTGAGTTGTGGCCCCTTTAATGCTCCACTTTGGGTCTTTTGATCTCCTTAAAATGCTTGCAACAAAACCAACGCTGTCTAAAGAATTACGCTAACTTCATATCAAGGCATTTATAGTTGGATGAGTCAAGTAACCCCCTTTTTACCCCTTTTATCAACAAAATGCGATACATAGTTAAAGTAATCAAGAGAAGCATAAATGCATGCAAGATGAGGGTAAATTTGTTACAAAAAACATACAAAAGTCATTAAGAAAACCATATAAATAATGGGTTTTTTCACGCCTATTTTATCTACATCCCCATGTATCTACAACCACTAAAACAACTGTGGGTTGAAATTTTCCATTTCTTTCATTACGCTATCAAAATGAGACTCAATCCTTGCATATACCACATGATCTCTTCTTCTTACCTCTATTCAATTTAATTATCTCTTCACTGAAATTCTCTTTCACATGCCTATAACAGTATGCATGTATGTTAGTTCCAAATATTGCTTGGACATCTATTTTAATTGTGTTGTGCCAATTTGACACAATTACTAACTCCATTTGTATAACAATCCTTTTAATTAAGTATAAAAATCACGTCCAATCCTCCTAAACCTTCCCACTCACAATAACAAATGCAAGTGGCAACAACTTGTTGTAGACATCATATGAGGAAGCTGAGAGCATTGTTCCCCTGTAAGGACCACTCAAATGAGTTCTATCAATATATAGTATATGTCTAACACCAAATAAAAACACATCTATGCAGCTCCCATATGCAATGAAAATACGCTCAAATGTGTTTCCACTGGATACCCATTTAGCTACAGTTTTATCATTAGTTTCCTTAAATCGTGGACATATCCAAGGTATTAACATGTAAGGTTGCTTAGGTCTACCTTGTATGTCCTCCATAGATTTTTCCTTAGCCATGTATTCCTACTTATATATAAGGTTGACACCATATTCTCTTTCCAATATCTTTGAAATTTCAATTCGACATTTGTATATATGATTTTTGACCTTATCAATTTTAATTGATGTTGTCAAATTAGATCTTCGACTATAGCTAACTTGTAGATTGTTTTGTGCATTATGAACATGATCATTTATGAACTTCATCACACATAGAAAGGACTTGTCTTGTTTACTGCATTTGCTGTAATTTTCCAAGGACATTCAAATACCTTACATCTCACCAACATCTTCTCCTTATTGTTTTCCACATACATGAACTCAAAGTGGCATGCAATACTAAACTTGCACATAGCCCTTTTAAAGTCATTTTCATGTGCAAACATCTGCATCATTCCTAAAATTAATCCCCTCTATTTCACATGGTTCATCACATGAGTTGTTGTGGGTACACTCCCTATTCCACACTGTAAGCTACAAGAACCTCCACCAACTTCATATTGTATGCTTGAGCCAACATCTTCGTAAGTCATTGCTTGGAAATCATTTTCCAAATTTCTCGAGGAGAGACAACTTTATTGTAAAAGTCCCAAAAATTATAAATGTTGTAAGATAATGATAACTTCATTTAATAAAATAACAACAATGGTATACCAAATAACAACGTTTACACACAACAAATTTTCACTTACATTTGTTGTTCCTCCATTCGCTCAACTATATTGTCATATTCCCTTTGCATACTATATAAATATATTCAACTTTGTTATTACAGTTAAAAAGGTTTTCAAGTTCACTATCATCAATCAGATCTATTAATATCCTCGTATCAAAGCTCACTGTATATTTTAACTCCCAACTATTACAATCACTTCCAAGCCATAATGATATCATTAACATCAAATTTTCAACTGTCATACCCTCTTTTATGATTTTCACCCTCACACTCCCCCCCATTATATTGGCTTTCACCTTTACTATTGGTTGCACATTTCCCTCCAACATAAAAATAACAAGCTAGTTCCTTTGAAGATGTAGACCCACACTAAAATGTCAATTTGAATTCCAACCTGTAAATAATGTATAGCATTGAAAAGACCGATCAGCTTCGAGACAGTGGTCATCATCAAACTTTATATTCCAAATAACCTACACATTAACAGATTAAACTTAGAGTTGCAAAAATACCCCTTAATAATTAACAACAAATTGCACCTAACCCCTATATTATTCATGACCATTCTTTAGCAACACACAAAATGAATCACCCACTTAAGTGAACACGGATTCATGCGACAACAATTTACTATATGTATACATACATATACAAATGTATGTTGGTCTTTACTTACGCACACCAAAATAATGAAAAAACACTACAAAAGAATGCACTCCCTAGCTTATTCATGCATATTCACCTCTCTCTCTCTCTCTCCATCACAAAACCCACTTACTGTGACAAAAAAAACTAGTGACTCTCACAACATTGAACAACCCACATAGCATGACTGCAACTGGGGAAGACAATGATGTGGTAAGCAACTTACCATTGGCAACTTTCTAACCTTCTTCCTCCATCAGATCACATGTGCACCTTTTGCCAACTTTTCATGGGTTTTCCAATGCCAACACCAATGTGATCTCTACTCCACCTTTTCCTTCCCTCTATTCATTTTCAGTTTAACCTAGGTTAATATGGTCTTTTCCTAAGATTTTGAAATTCATGTTTAGTCTAACATCCTGCTTTGGGAATATGAAAATTGGAAACCCTGAATTATTCTTTTACAATTTTAATAGGCTTTTTATAGTATTTTCCCAAAATTGAGCATGATGCTTTCTAAACTTTATGTGTAATGTAAATTACTGTTCACATGATACTTTTTCCCCTCATTCACGTAATGTATTTACAAAACATGTTGATAGGAATCATAAAAGATTAAGGAGGATTCTGCAAATATTTGAAGACTATCATATATCGCATATTTGATTTGTAGATTTGATTTGATTTAATTAGTAGTTATTTTAAATTTTGAATTGATTTGGCAGTATCTTAATATCTTGGATTTGATTTGATTTTATTAGCATTTATTTTAAAATTCAAATTTGATTAGTCTTAGGGTTTGAGTGAGGCTATAAATAGGCCTCGCATATCTCAGTATAGGCAGCTTTTGAATTGAAAAAATAATACTTTCTTCCTGCCCCTTTGAATCTCTCTGTTTCTCTCCTTTCTATCTAGTCTCCCTTCCTCCCTACTTATATATTCTCCCTTTTCCCTTCCTCGTCCTACATCAATTAGTATCAAAGCCAAGTTCCACTTCCCTTCCATTGCTTAAACCACTAAAAAACCCTCTCAAACCTTACCCACCATCACCTTTTCCCCCATATCTCACTATTCAAAGCTCTTTTTCATACACCTCCACCTCCATACTCTTCTTCTCAGACAACTCTGCCGGATCGCAAAATTTCACTGCCAAACACCACCACACGAGACTCCATGTGCCACCGCAAGTTCTGTACTGAGATCCACGTGCCGACGTTCTCCCAGTGCATGTACTGCACGCACCGACACTTTGCTCACTGTTCGCTCTATTTTCTCATGGTTTGTGACACTCTGATCATTTTGTGAGCCTTAGGTCATCATATGTAATATGTTGGGGTAAAGTCTCTAACTTTAGGCTATTAAAGCTAATCGGTAAGGTACTATGACCTAAAGCTTTAAATTCTGGGCTATTGGGTATTACAAAGGTAATTGTCTGTTATTTTTCTTAGTTGTCTCTCTTCCATTGATCACTTTAGTTGTGCCTTTGGCTACCTTTGATTTATCCTTTACTTCTTAATATATTTTAGTGCCTCATATTTCTCTTCGTTCCTTATCCAAAAAAAAGGGCAAAAAAAAGAAAAAGAAAAAGAAAAAAGAAAAGAAAAGAGAAAAAAGGGGTTTACATAACCCTTGGCAAAAAAAATCCCTTTTCTAAAATTTTGAGTTGTCATTTTTTTTCATCTCTTTTAATTTCTATTGATTGTCGCTTACTTGTTTGCTCAGCATTTAATTATTTAAACCCTTCGCATTAAAAATTCCATATTCACCCTTGTATGACCATTCGAGACCTGCTCGATAAACAAGCCCAACTTGAATAAGAGCCCAACTCTACACCCTAATAGGAATAGGGGTTTCACCCAACACAGCCATGTACTTGAGCAGGATAAGGCACCCATATAGACAGTCACCATCTCTCTATAGAAACTCGCAATACCCACTATGTGCCACCCCAACATAAGCCATCTCCCTAACAGTTTGAGGACATAGATGACCCTTGAAATAATGATGATCTTGTAAAGAGCCATGCCAGACATGAAGAGTCATCTCCTAGGCATGATAGAGGCAACCCTAGACCTAATTATATGGATGATATCACTAGAAGGGTTAAGGTTGAGGCCCCTGAGTTTGATAGTAGGCTTCATCCCACTGCTTTTCTAGATTGGTCAGCCAACTTAGAGGATTGGTTTGAGTGGTATGATATGGATGATATCACACGGGTACATTTCACCAAGATGAAACTTGTTGGAGCTGTGCATAAATACTGGCACACTCTTCAAATAGCCCTAGAAGAACAAGTTCAACCACCCGTGGTTACATAGCCTAGGATGAAGATGAAGTTAAAGGAAAAATATGTGCCACCCTAATATAAGTGACATCTCTTTAGTCAGCTCCTCAATCTTAAGCAAACTTCCATTGTTGCTGACTATATAGCTCACTTTGATGAGCTCGTATTGAGATGTGGGCTAAAAGAATATCCTTGGTCGTTGCTTAGTAGGTTTTTAATGGTCTTAGACCTAACATTCAACCGGAGCTCAAAGTAAACTTCCTAGAAACTCTCAAGGATGCCTAGCATAAGGCCCAGGAAATAGAATCTCTCTCTCTCGATACTCTTCTTTTCATCACTGTAGGCAAAGCATAAAGTTCTGGCACCGTTGTAGCCTTCTTCCTACTGATAAGACTATGGGTTACCAAATAAGACAACTTCCCTCCTTCCTCCTAGTCAAACGTCAAGCCTGAAGAGTGGCAATGTGCAACCTAGTGAACCCAGTGGTTCTAGAACCCATCCAAATGGGTCTGCTATTGAATGTTTTAAGTGCCACACTAAAGGGCATATCACCTCCAAGTGCCATCAACATGCTCTTCTTATTGGAAACCAAGAAGATGATGCAGCTGTTGAGGGTGCCCTCGACATAGTGATTGACCCTATTGACTATCCTTCTGATGTGAATGAAGAGATCATCATAGAAGAATATGGGCCCAACAATCTTAGAGTAATTCGATGCCTTCTCTTTGTCCCCGCTCTTGATAACTCATAGAAACGTAATAGTATATTTCTCACATTTGTGAAATATGGGGATAAACCATGTAAACTTGTTATTGATAGTGGGAATGAAAGGAATGTGATTTCTAGCCATGGCGTCTCTCGTCTTGGCCTCACTATAGAACCTCTTCCTGACCTTACTCGCGTAGCTTGGGTTAACAATGCCTCCTTAACCATCACACAACAATGCCAGGTACCCCTTTGTTTAGGAGACTATCGGGAGGAGATCCTTTGTGTTGTCATTCCTATGGATGTCTCTCACATCTTACTCAAACGCCCTTGGCTTTACGATCATGATGTCACCATTCGTGGTCAAGCAAACACTCACATGTTTAAGCATGAGGGTAAGACTATCCTCCTTCGACCGACAAGACCTAAGTTAAAGGATAAGAACCCTGACGGCTCATAGAGCCTCAAAACTAAGCCCCATAATGTTCACCTCTTGACTGATCCCCAATTTGCTCAAGAGTCCAAGGCTATTCAATTTATCTTTATGGTGGTATCTAAGCTCTCTAGCAGGATTACTGCTATAACTAGTACTGAGATGCCAAAGGAGGTTTCCTATCTCTTGAACGAATTTAAGGACATTACTCCATATGAGCTTCCTTATGATTTACCTCCTATGAGGGACATCCAGCACGCTATCAACCTCATCACTAGGTCCCAACTACCTAACTTGCCACATTATAGAATGAATCCTAGAGATAGGGAGGAACTTAATTGGCAAGTCCGCGGATTGTTAGAAAAGGGTTACATCCAACATAGCCTTAGCCCATGCGCCATACCCACCCTATTGACTCCTAAAAAGGATGGTACTTGGAGAATGTATGTGGATAGTCGAGCCATTAACAAGATCACTGTCAAGCACAGATTTCCTATCCCAAGACTCGAGGATATGCTTGATCTAGTTTCTGACTCTAGTTGGTTTTCCAAAATCAATCTTCATAGCAGGTACCACCAAATTCGGATCCAACATGGAGATGAATAGAAAACTGCGTTTAAGACACAGGATGGGTTGTATGAATGGTTAGTTATGTCTTTTGGCCTTACTAATGCCCCTAGTACGTTCATGAGAGTTATGACCCACCTCCTATGATCTTACTTAGGAAAATTCCTTGTTGTCTACTTTGATGACATTCTCATCTTCAACAAGTTTGAAACTGAACATTTGCAACATCTTCACCAAGTCTTCCTTACACTTAGGTAAAAGAAGTTTTATGTCAACCTTCCTAAGTGCCCTTTTCTTCAAAAGCAAGTAATTTTCCTTGGGTTCATTGTGTTCGAAAGGGGCTTAGCCACCAATCCCGAGAAGGTTAGAGCCATCAGTGAATGGCCAGAACCCAAATCTCTTCAAGCAGTGCGTAGCTTCCTTGGCTTAGCATCTTTTTACAGACGTTTCATCCGGAATTTTAGTACCATCATGAGCCCTATCACTGATTGTATCAAGAAAGACAAGTTCAACTAGGGTCTAGCTTTGAGGTTGCTTGCAATGCCTCGGGTATTGGAATTGGCGGTTTCCTAAGTTAAGAAGGTCACCCTGTTGCTTTCTTTAGTGAGAAAATTAATGAGGCTAAGCAACGTACTACACTTATGATAAGGAATTATATGCTCTAGTTAGGTCCTTTAAGTATTGGAAATACTATCTCTTGCCCCAACAATTTGTTGTGTATTCTGACCATCAAGCCCTTAAATTTCTAAACTCATAAAGACATCTAAATCCCAAACATACTAAGTGGGAAGAATTTCTTCAAGATTTCACTTTTGTTATCAAGCATTGTGCAAGAACTAAAAACAAGGTCATAGATGCTTTAAGTCATTGACTTAGTCTCTTGCACACTATGAGTGTTAGCATCATTGGCCTTGATTGATTAAAGGATGATTATGCCTCATGCACTGAATTTGTCATCATTTATCAAGAGGTCAAAGATGGATCTTGCCATCATCGCCTAGACTTTCTCATTATGGATGGGTACTTATTCCGTAGCACTCAACTATGTGTTCCCCACACATCTCTGAGAGACTTTCTCATTTTGGAACTCCACGCTGGGGGTTTAGTTGGTCATTTTGGTCAGGATAAGACTATTGTCCTAGTTGAGGATCGATTTTATTAGCCTTCCCTAACACGTGATGTTGGTAGGATTTTATCTCAGTATTGTACTTGTCAAACCTCAAAGGCCAAGAAGCATAATACATGATGGTATACTCTTTTACCCATCCCAGACGGGCCCTGGAAAGATCTTAGCATGGACTTTGTCTTAGGCTTGCCTTGAACAGTATGCCAACATGACTCCATTCTTGTTGTCGTTGATAGGTTCTCAAAAATGACCCACTTCATCCCTTATAGCAAGATTACTGATGCATCCCACTTAGCTAAGTTATTCTTTAAGGAAATTGTGTTCTTGCATGGGTTACCAATGTCTATTGTGTTAGATCGCGATGTCAAGTTTGTCAGCTATTTTTGGAAGACACTCTGGAAACTTTTTGGTACCCAATTGAAATTTTTCTCCACTTTCCATCCTCAAACTAATGGTCAAATTGAAGTCACCAACCGTAGCCTGGGAAATCTGCTTCGTAGTTTAGTTAGGGACAAGTAGGGTAATTAGGATCTTATATTGCCTATGGCTAAATTAGCTTACAATAGCTCCACCAATCAATCTACTGGAAAGAGTCCCTTTGAGGTCATTCAACATTTTAACCCAAAGTAACCCATCAACTAGATTCCTTTACCTCTGACAGCCTATACCTCCAAATTCGCTAAATCCCTCACCTATCGCCTTCATGAGTTACATGCTAAGATTAAACTGGCACTTAGCAACAATCAATACAAATTAACTGCTGATACTCATCGATGAGCTCAACATTTTAGTGAAGGTGATTACATCATGGCCCGTATTCACCCTGAGTGTTACCCTAAAAATTCCTTCAAAAAGTTGCACGCCTGTGCCTTTGGCCCATTTCGCATCCTCATGAAACTTGGTCCTAATGCTTATATGCTTGAGTTACCTCCTAACATGTCCATTAGTCCAGTCTTTAATGTAGAGGATCGTGTTTCTTATCGAGGCACTCTTCAGCCTCCCCCCTTTGTTTAGTGATGATTCTACAGGTTCCTAGCAACATGTTACTCCTGTTCCACCGTTGCCAATAATCACCCGACCGAAGGAGAAGATTGACGCTATAATGGATGCCCAAACTGTTCTCACTCCCGAAGGTGCTATTCATCGCTATCTCGTTCGCTGGAAGGGATCCTTTGATGCCGATGCCACATGGATTGCAGAGGATGAGTTTTGTCGAATCGATCCTGCCTTGCTTGACTCTTTTCAGCTTTCTACCTCCCCAAAGTTGAGTTATTCTCTGCCGAGGGGAATGATGGGAATCATAAAAGATTAAGGAGGATCCTGCATATATTTGAATATTATCATATATTGCATATTTGATTTGCATATTTGATTTGATTTGATTAGTAGTTATTTTGAATTGATTTGGCAGTATCTTAATATCTTGGATTTGATTTGATTTGATTAGCATTTATTTTAAAATTCAAATTTGATTAGTCATAGGGTTTGAGTGAGGTTATAAATAGGCCTCACATATCTCATTGTAAGTAGCTTTTGAATTGGAAAAATAATACTTTCTTCCTGCCCCTTTGAATCTCTCTGTTTCTCTCCTTTTTCTCTAGTCTCCCTTCCTCCCTACTCATATATTCTCCCTTTTCCCTTCCTCATCCTGCATCACATGTGCTTTGTGTGTGTGTGTGTGTGTGTTTTTTTTTTTTTCAATTGAAATGTCAATCCCATAAACACAATAAGTGGCATTGAGCCTACAAAAACTTTTTTGAAAAGGGAAGTAAGAAGTGGAAGGGGCTAATAATACTTTAATTGTTTAGCTGTAACCAAAGTTGAATATTAAAAGCAAAATTAGTTGGAAACCAAACACAATCAAATATAGGACTAAGCAAAATTAGTTGGAAACAAAAGACAATCAAATATAGGATTAAGGTGAAGAATACTATTAAATATAACATAACACAATTACATATACAAAACACAATCAAATATAGGATTAAGGTGAAGTTTGGCCCTACTATAACAAAGTAATGGTGTTATATTATATTTAACGGTCATAATCCTATTACTCCAAATTTAAATATTCATAAGTATTTTTCATTTTTGAAAAATTATATAGCTCTGAAAGCATTTTTTGTAAAACCTCATGGATATTTTTTGTAAAAGCATATCAATCAATTCTTACAATCTGATTTCAACATTTTTGAAATCAAGATCCCACGCCATTCTCAATCCTTTGAATATAGCACATTCTTCTTCCTCAATCACACTACCTACCCTAAATTCATGAGTGAATCCAGATATCCACAAGCATTTATGATCACGCAACACTCCTCCACCACTTGCCTTTGAGGAGTGTTGGAATATACAAGTCTACCCTTGGTGGATTAGGACCCAAACCCATTTGGATTGGGGTAGAAATACAAATTGATAAATAATATGGGCCAATAGAGGTAATTTACCCTTTATGTATTTGAATCTTAGATTCTAGTAACTGCCTCACTAATATACGGGAAGTGGGAGTCAATTTTGGGTGTGCAGAAAAACTCCTGATGAAATTCTCCTGACCATGGCTTTCTCTCTTAACTTTCTCTTTTCTCCTCTTTCATACTTTTGCTGTGTAACATAATAGGAGTCCGTATCGGTGCTAAGATTCTCATGTGGGTACTCAATGAGTCGACGAATTCTAGGTACGTCCAAAATCCTACAGTGGTATCAGGGATTATATTGATGACATTTTTCCTCCGATATAATTTATCATTCGCTTGTTGGTTCCAAGAATCATTATTGCTCTCATATGCTTTTAGATTTGTAAAGAAAAATGTTTGTTCAGTCGTTTTCCTATTTGAGATTAAATTATGAGAAAGACTAATATGTAGGCCTTGAAACTATTATAAATATGTGAAATAGGGAAAGTCCATGATATGATATTGGAACCCAAAATCAAGAGAAAACAGTGAAGGAAAAACAGTGATATGTCGTGTACAACCAATTTTTTATTTTTGAGAATTGGGTCACTAAAAAATAATATTTTTAGCACATAAAATTAGTCCCATTGTGTAGATCTCGAAAAAATGAAGAAAACGACACCAAGAAAACCTGAAATGGAGGTCGAATGGTGAAGTTACGGATGAGGAAAGTTTCAGATTCGATGGACCCCATCTAGTTCACGATTCGGGTCAAGTTGACCCAACTGGAGGTTGAAGAAACCTCTTGATGCCTAAACGGCATCGTTTTACCATTCATTTAAAAAATTGAAACTATGCATTTCAATAAAGCAGACTATGTTATTAAAAAAAAGGTTTTTGGACGGTCTAATTAATAAAACAACAATTAAAAAAAAGGGCCACGTTTTTTGGACTATCAATGAAAGAAGAATGGGCCAAAATGTTCGCGCCCATTCATGTTGGAAAAAAAAACAAAATGAAATTTGACATGCTAGGAACACAAACAGCCTCATAACAAGGTTCATTTGACCGTACTTAGAGCATGAAGCTTTATGGTGTGGCACGTGCTGCAACAAAAAGAAAAATCCTTCCAAGGTGGTGCACGTGCTACACATGCAGTCATTGAGAGTAGGCTTGCTTTTTTATTTCATTTTTCTATATTTTTTTTATTCCTTGTCCTTCTTAGGGCCTGTGAGGGCACATTTGGACTCCAAATAAGGCCCTATTTGTTCCTTAAAATTTCCTAAATTTGAGAGCTTCATTTGGACATATTATTGGCATATTTTGGAGCTTAAATGAAGCTATTTTAAGGTATCCTAATGCTATGTTCCATTATTTTTACACTTTTAAAAATGTCAAAATATATGTAATTATTTTTAATATTCTTATTTAGATAAATTTGAACTTAGAAAGTTCTAAAAACACATAGCCAATGATTTTTTTTATTTTTTTAAATGTGGTCATGTGGAAGAACTTAAACTAGAGTATGAACTATATAGTGGTAATTCATAAAAGGAATAAGTTATTGGCCACATCTTCTAAGTATTGAGTCCATATGAAAAATATCCAAATTTTCAATTATTTGGGCTTGAAACTCCAAGAGATAACCTAGAAGGAGAAGATCCTGAAGAAGATCAAGTGGAAAATGATTCAAAGTAAGATTTATTTGATCCTGAAATTGTACAAGAGGTGCAAAATAGAAGAAAATCTGAAAGATAAACTTGAAATAAGAATTGAATATTCACTGCCTTGAGAAGGCCAATGTTAATATTCAAGTTCTAATAATCCTCAAAGGAGGTGAAAGTGAGTGATCAAATATTAAAGAGACAGGATTTGATCTAGGGGTTCTAAAATAAATAAATCCCCTAATATTAGAACCTTGAATCAAGGTGATATTCATAGAAAGATGCACCTCAAGTACAAAATAAGCGGCCCATCTTGTGAAAAGAAAAAAAATAAACTAAGCCCAGTTCAACCTCCAACTTTTGAAATTATAAAAAACTTGATAGCAAATGATAAAATTGTTTCTATAAAGAAACAAATACATTGCATGAGATATTTGAAATATTTCTATAAAGAAATAGAAAATTTTAAGAAATTGTTGAGATAATATAGAATTACTTCTTTTATATTATTTAGGAATATGAGATTCCTATGAAATTTTGTCAAACAATGGTCATAGAGAACTTGTCAAGTTTGGGTTTGAGAAGCATAAATGCTTAACCCTTTAAAGATTAGTTTGACTGAAATTGAGCTTGACAAAATCAAATAAACTAAGAATTTGATTAAATGATTATATTGTCTTAATTCCCGAATGATAACACATTATGAAAATAATAAAATGAGAGACATGAAGAAGTGAATGTCAAATACTCTTTTTGAGTGGGAGCTCTTAGAAATTGAGTCTTCTAAGAGTATTACATGCTCTAAGTGGGAGCTTTTGAAAAAGAAATTTTTTGAGAGTCATAATTGAGCTTTTTATTTGTGGTACTTGTGTAAATTTCTTGATAGATAATAGTAGCATTGCTGAAATCTATATGATGGGAGGTACAAATGTATTCTCCTGATTGTGGACCCTTTGGTGTTATTATTTCTCTAGCCAAGAATAATACAAGTATATGACATTGTATGCTTCAATGTGCTATATATCAAATATGTTCTTGGTTTAACATTAATTGTGAATAACCCTATATGTGGGATGATCTTAGTGATTATGCCAAGAAAGGCTACCAAGAACAAGAATGCAATAAATAAACTTAATGGTAACAACAATGATATATGGCATTGCAGGGTCATATAAGTAAATAGAAGATGTTGTCCAACCATTGGCAAAGGGTCATGGTAGTGTTAAAGCTGAGGAGTCAACTCAGCATAGCAGAAATTATCAGACCTATATGGCCAAAAGATGAAAACGACACAAGCACATATTACTTTAAAAAGTTCTATCACAAGTAAATAAATATGAAAAGAAATCCAACAGCATTGCCCATGTGATATGCACTGAAAGGGAAATTATGAGGTACCTTCATTGCAGAGCATGTAAGGTAAATAATTAAGTTTAAAGACCTCTTATTACACAACATCTATGTGAGATTACCAACATATCAAGGGAATAGAAAGAACTTGATCATGCATATTGAAATAAACCACAAGTGTAGGTTATTAATCAAGACGCTTCTTTTCAATTGGAGTACACATAAAGGCAAGAAGAAAAAGAATATCCTAGGTGAGGTTTAAGTCCTTACTTCCAAAAGAATTAACCATTTTGTGAAGGATCACAATATGCACATGAGTGTTTTGATGATCAAGCTCTACAAACAATGAGAATATAGATCAGGAATCCTTTACAAAGTATAGTCAATTGCTGAATTAAAGAAAGAGGCTTTCTAAAGGTAACTACATGAGGATTAAGATAAAGTAATTTATTGATCAAGGCATTGTTGGTAATTTCTGAGTACTGATAGCTTTACCGCTTCTTCTAATTCATGTTTTAACTTGATTACATGTCATGCTAGACAAGGACATATCAGTTACAACCAGAACTTACGTGATAAGGAGTTCCAAGTGTAATACTTAATGATGAAATGTCCTCAATTGAGAATTATCTAGTAGGTAAAGTAACAAGGAAAGTTTCATTCAATAAGGGAACTTAAGCCGAGTAAATGTTGCACTTCTTCCATCCTTTTATATTTGGTCATTAAATTGTCAGGGCAAGAGACAAAGATTAAAACTTTATTCTCTCTGCTGAGAATTATTCATGATATAATCATGTTTACTTGATCTCATGTAAACTTGAATCTCAAACGCTTTACATAACAACATGAATGAGTTGAAAAATCAATTAAGTATTTTTCTGAGATCTTATAAACTGATCGAAATCATGAATACTTATCTAATGGATGGAGCTAGCTCTATGAAGAGAGATAGTTATATACCTAACAATCTCATACACTATGCCATAAGATGGAGTTGTTGAGAGGTATCATGAAACGCTATTAAACATGGTTATGTATATGATGGCTCTAACTAACCCACCAAATATGAGTGGGAGAATATTATCAAGTGTCCTTCTTTGGTGGATTAGTTCACATCTTTAGTTCCCTCAAAAGTTGTCACTTCTTTCCATCCCTTATGAATTTTGATTAAAACATTTTCACAAATCTAAAAGTAGAACAAAATGGGTTTTTTGTGCATTCCCAAAGTGATTCGAAGTGAGAGCTTACAAGGGTGAAGTTTTCCTAAGTGAAAATGAAGATGAGATTGTGACTAAAAAGAATTAAACGGTTTCATGTTTATTATGGATGATTTTCCAAACAAAGGTGTGTTGAAATAATGTTTTGATGATGACAAATATGTTTTTGAAATTATGATTAAATTGTTTGTTTTCAGAAAAGTTTAAGTAAATTTCGAGTTTTAGTGAAATGTTTGAGAAAACTCGAGTTATAAGTGTTAGGACTCGAGTTACATTATTTAAAAATGCTTTCAAAATATCAAACTTTCAAGAGAACTCAAGTTTTGATTCAAGTTCTGTCAAAAATAGAGTTCTGGGTGTCAAAACTCGAGTCTCGGGTGTTGAAAAAGCTTTAGAAATGCAAAACTCTCTGTAGAACTCGAGTTTGAATAAAAGTTTTCATATAACTGGAGTTTTGTATTTTAGAAACCTCCTCGAGTTTTCTTGGTTGTCAGTTTCACAGCGTAACAGAAGCTTTATATTGATTTCAAAAATCTTTCCCTGTTCATGTAACTTTTATTTAAATCTCCCTACCATCATAAATGCTTAACTACTTTAATTGTGAGTAGGGAATGAAGATCTGATTGCCTAAACAAAAAGAGATTCAAACGGACAAAATATAGACGTTGGGTCTAACGGAAACTTAAATGTCTCTAACGGACATTTAAATCTCCTCACCTATAAAAGGCAAAGCATTCAAGTCACCGGAGACAGAGAACGCATATACGAGAAAATATATTCATTACTCTTCAGCTATCTTACTCTGTTTTCATTCTCTCATTTAAGAGCTTCAGTGATTATCATTAAATTCTCATAAAGGAGAATATTCTTGTTCATTTATTGAATTTGAGAGAGTTACTCGAGGTTGGAGAATCTTGAGTTAGTTGAGACACGAGCAAAAGTGTCTGTGGGTTAGTTTGAGTTAGAAAGGGGGAGAGTCCTTCTTCTGTTTCCTTGTAATCTTTTGTGATTAGTGGATTTGAAAAGCTCAGAAGGTTCTGAGGAATGGACGTAGGTTAGGAGGACCGAAACAGGATAAATTTTTGTGTCGATTTTTCATACTCTGTTTTTAGTTCTCAACGTTGCGAAAATTTTTAATCTGACCAATTCACCCCCTCTCTTGGTCAAATCCTATCCTAACAGGGTGAAACTGATTGTGCTATATCTCTTTATGAGACATATAGACAAGGCTGTGTAAAACAACGCAAAGATGTTTAATCATCTTTGTAAGTGGGAGCTTATAAAGAAGAAAAATGATAAGCTCAGTAAAGAGTGATTGACAAAAATGTTTGATGGAGGGTCTTGGCATGGGGATTCTTCAAATGAAGAACAAGGCGTGGAGCAAGGGACCCAAGCTCAAGGATGGAGGTCCAACATCCCAAAAGACCCATTACAAGTCATTGGAGGCCCAATGACAAGAGCAAGGACTAAAGCTATGAATGAAGCCTTAAATTGCCTTATAGTAGAGCTTAAAGAGTTAGAGCCCATTCATTTGGAAGAGGCATCCTTTAATATGATCAACAAAAGCCCAAGAATGGTGATTAAATTGTTAGAAGCCTACAGGTTGGTGTACAAAGCCCATATGGTGTCCAAATTGAAGAATTCACCTAACACATCATGTGACAAGCATGTGCCTTGGAGGAGGAGCATAAGTGACGTCCAAAAGCACTCAAGAAACATCTAGAAGATATCCCTATACACCAAATCATATGCAATTTCATTTTTGATTAGTTTCCTATTTTGTTTGCATTAAATAAGGCCATCTGGTCAAAGATTGTCTTTTACTTCAAGTTTAAGTAGTTTCCTTATTTCTTTAGACTTGAATGGTGCCAATCAGATCAATCAATCGCCATAAAGGCATCATTATAGCATTTATGGATTAGGGTTCGCATTCTAGAGTGTTCTATGAAGGCCTTTATATAGGCTACGTTTTTGTACTGATTTTTTCATATTTGAATGATATTTGTTTTGAGAATTATATTATCTTGTAAGCTTTGCTTGCATCCTCGTATTCTCGTGTGAATACTCTGACAGTATCAAGGGCTGATTATTCTTGTGGTGTCTTTATGGCTAGGGCTGTAAAAGACAGGTTCTCTTAAGGTCCTACCAACGATCATCGTCTCAATTTTCTCACTTGTTTCTAGTCGATCTGTCCCGATCTTATATCAATGTTTATTATGATAAACTGTGTTCTATACCTTGTATTCACCTTATACCAAGAAAGAACGGAAGAAAGCAATGGGAAAGAGAATTCATTCTTTAAGAATGAATCGAGTTTGAAAGTCAATTGATCTGTCACAAGGCCAAAAGTTCATTGGGAGCAAGAGGATTCTCAAAATTGAGAGAAAAGTGAATAGATCAATTGGCAACCATAAAACTAAATAAGTTACAACGGGGTATACATCAATAGGAAGGTATCTACTATGGAGATACCTAGAAGGTATGGACTATGAAGATACCTCCTTGCATGTTGTATGCTCAAAATCAAAATTACTTTGGCAATAGTTAACCGTTGGATTTAGGTTTGCATTTATTAGAGGTAAACCTGCACTTTGAGCAGTGATCTGGATGAAGAAATTTACATAATATAAATGTTGGTTTTCACTAAATGTGGTGTTTGTGGTTTCACATAATGGTAACCTCACACAATTTTACAAATATCCTCTTATAGATTAAAGTAATTATCCAGATAATGGTGTTTGTGGTTATATAAGAGTAGTGACCTCATGTCGTTTTCAAATTAATTATAGAAAACCATTGTAAAACGGTTTGTGAAATTATCTATTTACATAGATGATACTATTTGCTAAAAATAATTTGATTTAATAATGCCTATTAAAGAATGACAGTAAGGACATGAGTGAGGCATTGTGTAATTTTGGAGTTGAGATCCAAATATATGGCCCAAGAAGAATCATGTCCTTATCACAAGAGAATCATATTACGAAAATGACTTAAATGGTTTACTATGAGTTAATGTGATCCAATGAACACCCTAGTGACACCAAAAATAAGTTTGATTCTTGATACTTATCCCTAAACTGAATAAACATAGAAGAAAATGGAAGGGTTTCCATACAAATATTGTTGGTAGTCTAATGTATGCAATGATGTGTACAATACCAAATACCCTCTTTGTAACAAGACTTGTTAATCAGTGATAATCCAAACCATTGTGAGAGACATTGGATTGATTCACAAAATGTCTTGAGTTAAATTTAGGGCATATTGATTGTGCAAATTCAAAGCATGTACTCTAGTAGTACAAATGGCTATATGGCTAATGGTATTTAGAAAACATCTTGATTTTGATAATAAAATTTCAAATCAAATGTTAATGATCATGAAAGCACTACAATCATTACCTAAATGAAAGAGTCTAAGTATCATAGAGAGATAAGATATAAAGATATAAGTAAGTGAGAGAAATTGTAGCACTTAAAATTATTATTGAACAACATTTTCCTATGCAAAGTCCTCTAACAAAGCCTAAAGCTAAGGACGTATTGTAACACTTCTCTTGCTAAGCTTTATTACTCATTAGAAACCTTAACTAAACCACTTGGAATCATTAGATGGCTTCGAGATAATTAGCCAAGTGACTCTCAAGATTTTTCAAAATGGTTACTATTTACTTGGTAACTTAAAAATTTTGGCCAACTTTGAAAATTTATAATTAATTCTAGAAAAATCCCAAACAAGTGGTTTAAGTGTCTAATTAAACCTTATTCAATTCTTTATAGGGGCAAAATACTCATTAGAATGAACTAAAGCTCAAACATCCCCTCAAACCAGGTGAAATTCCACTATTTAAATGGTCAAAATGAGGGACTTCGCCATGGCCATCTTCAGGATTCACTACGGTGAACTATTCGAACCTCAACCAAAAGTTTCTCTCTGACCATGTTCACTGTAGCAAACTCTTCCAAACTCTAGACTTCGTCGGGGCGAACTTTGTGGTGTCAAATTTTCTAGTTTTCTGTTAAACTTTGAAAAATCATAACTTTTTGTATACAACTCAAAATTGAGCAAACTATAGCTCTTTAGAAATCTTATAAAGAGACCTACTTGCATGAAAACTTTCATGACATTTGGACTTTATTTTCTCATTTTACCCATAAATGTCAAAAATGAGGGTGTTGGACCCTTTAATGTGATTTTTGCATGCAAAATGTCTCTTCTCATGCATTTCACATCATAGTCAACTTCACTAGCATACATAGCCCATACTTACATCACCTAACATGTAAATACTAAAGGGTATCATGTTCTCATACATTCATCCTCAAGTACAATTACATAAAACAATATTTACATAAGTACAAATTCTTTACATCATGGAAGCCCACCTTACTCTTGCACCTCTTTGCCTTTTTTCCTTGAGCTTGTGCCTATATTTAGTCATTGGAAAGGGTGAGATTTCTAAGAAATCTCAGCAGCAAATAATTCTAACAAGAACATCAACATGCATGATTAATTGCGTATAAACTAATATGCCATGACATAAATAACAATACCTTACTTCTAACATATTGGCACAAGGCCAAGGTAACCAAAGCATAGCAACAACTATGCATACTCATAAGTAAGGATTTACTTGTTAGGTGGCTACAACTACACATAAATATGGCAAACAACATATACAACAATCAAATGCAATTTGGATGTAAAAGTTAGAAGCTTTACTACCTTATACTTGACTTAGCTTTCCCAATGACTTGAGTTGGCTTCCACTTGAACTTGGTGACTTCTTCTTGGAAAATTACACTCCTACACATGTCATAGTGTGCTAAACATCAATAATTCACATTAGTTAGTGCACTTTGACCCTTAACACTTCATGAAATCTCTTTGATAACCATTTAGGCTCTTAGCTTCTAGATTTGGCAAATGTGATTCTAATGCTTCCAAAATTGGGCTTGAGCTTCTACTCTACACAATTTTGCATTTTAAACTCAATGAAAGCATCAAAAAACTCAAAATCATATTCCTCCCCACCCTTAACCTTAGCTGCACGAAATTTGCCAAAAATAGGAGGAAATGGAATTTTACAACATCTCTTTGCACATTCATGCATAATTCCACTTCTACACCAATCTTTAATCACCAAATAGCATAAACACATGCATATTCATGCATCATCAAACTCATCCAGCAGCTCAAGGGAGGGTTTCTTTCCATATTCTCATAACAACCGCAAATCAACTCTAACTTATTAGCAACATGTCACAAAGCATGCATAGAGTTGATCTAGAGCACTCAACTCTTCCAATTCTTACTCCTTCTCATTTTATCTCACTAGAACCTCCAAGCTTCACCTTTAAAACAACTCACTCAACCATTTTTCAAGGAATCTAAACCGATTAAATGGAAGAGTAGAGGTCCTTCCTAGATGAGTCTATAGGAAGAAATCAAGTAAAAACACTAACTTACCTTTGATTTTACCTTGAAATCATTTTCCTCTTGAGTTTCCTCTTCTCCATCGTGCTCTCTCTCTCTCTTCTCCTCTGTGTTTTCATGAAAAT
Organism: Vachellia collinsii; assembly: GCA_006871305.1. Taxonomy (NCBI): domain Eukaryota; kingdom Viridiplantae; phylum Streptophyta; class Magnoliopsida; order Fabales; family Fabaceae; genus Vachellia; species Vachellia collinsii. The sequence goes on along the minus strand of QFDD01001830.1, from coordinate 5,511 downwards.
GGGAGCGAAAATGGACTTAGGAGGCTTTAAGAAAATCAATCCACATGTTTTGTTAAGTTGTGGGCCCCACTTGTACTGCCAGAGCTACTTTACACTGATAAAATTTACTACTCTGGTTAAATATCTCTTCTTCCTTTTCTTTTTTGAACAAGAATAGAACAAGTGGCACATTACAATCCCCATAACTCTACTTTTCCGAAAATACCCTTACTTTATCTAATTTCTGTCCACCGGAAATGTTTTTTGAGAATTTTCTGATCATTAAGGCCATGTCATACCCTAAAAAATTCCCCTAATTCATAAACTTATTAGGCTATTTTTTTAATCAAAACTTATTTTGGAATGCCCTTAATTAATTTTCTACCGAAAACCCTAATCAAGCGATTTTGGGTCTTTCGTACTACCGTTTTGGCAAACTGTTTCTGATTATCTACAAGAAACAATTTTATAAATTAGGGCACTTCAAAGACTATTTTTATACACTTTAGATTTACATTTATTAGGCCTCTGGACAATTTAAATAATAATATTTGGCTAAAAATTAGTTAAATAGCCAAAACATTAATTATTGTAAAAATGTCCCGCGAAAGATATTTCTGTCCATTTAACCTTATCTGAGCCTCAATTACTAGTCAGTGACTTTTTCTCTACCTTCTGGTGTTTGGGGTCATTTTCTGGTATTTTGGTCAAAATTACCAAAATGCCCTTGGCTTTTCTCAAAATGATCATTTTGCCCTTACATTTCTTTTGCTTGCAAAATGGCACCCTTGGCATCTCTTATGATTCTATTCACTCTTCTGATCCTTCATTACTCTGTAGCCCCTCATTCAGCCGTTATCCTCGGTTACAGAAAATTGAGGATATTACACGTATATGAGAAATATGATGAGTCCTTTGACAAGCTTAGGATATGAAGTAATAGATACTTCAATATGGCTTCACACATGTGTAAGTATACAATATCTAGTATGTCATAGAGGTATATGAGGTTGCTCTCTCACACGAGTGACCACATTTGACACTCATAATGAATGTACAAAGATGAGACATTTGTGTTCACTAGCAAAGTAATAAAAGAGTTGATGTGGTAAAGAAGAAACAATGTCGCCTTAACTTAAAAGTGCAATAATTTGATATGAGATCCATTATGATAAATGTAGATTGAATCATGGAAACCCACATCCATGATACTTGTAGCTAGACAATAAATTCTTCAGAATTGACGTTACTCAATGTGTAAAGCTGAACAATTTGTGTTTTGATACTGTGAGTGTCTAGACTTAAGTTTGTATGGTGTTAACAAGATTAAAATTGACATACGCTCTTATAATGTAAGAGTAACACTGTAGCATGTTATTCATACATCATGTGCTTAAAAGAACTGCAAATGGGGAAGCAAATGAATAGATCCCTACTTCATTTCTGTGTGAGTCCCAAAAAGTTTCAATCCTTTTATTGATGTCCTTTGACTTTGACAATATCATGAAGGTATGTTTCAATGCGTGCTACTTTAGCATACATCCTATGGTCATGATATATGTGATCTAAAGGTTTTATGTTAGGAAAGCGGTTGATTCATATTAAAGTGACAATTGGCCAAAAGAAAGATTACCTAAAATATACACACTTATGCTTGTGTCTGTGACCGGTCCCTTATGATATTACTTTGTTAATTTCATAAGTGTGGAAACTAAGCATATGAGAAAGTCAATCTGAGTTTTATACTAAGTCAAGAAGGATTAGATTGTTTATGAGAAAAGTATATGTTGGTAAATCTAGGACATCAGAGATACTATACTAGCATAATCAAACTACCCTAAAGGGTTGTCTTATGCTGGTCTCCAAGAAAGGGATTTCTAGTGCAAACACTCAAATGAAGACGTCATGTCCACGTGATCACGGTAAAGCACCTAGTATGAAAGAAGAAAGGAAGAGAAAGAGATTGATCAGCAACATCAAAGCCACCTAGTGTGAGTAGGATATGTTGGAATGTACAAGTCCACCCTAGGTGGATTAAGACCCAAACCCATTTGGATTGGGGTGGAAATACAAATTGATAAATAATATGGGCTAATAGAGTTAATTTCCCCTCTATGTATTTGAATTTCAAATTCCAATAACTGCCCATGCTTGTATACAGGAAGTGGGAGTCAATTTTGGGTGTGCATTAAAATTCCTAATGAAATTCTCCTAGCCATGGCTTTCTCTCTTAAATTTCTCTTTTCTCCTCTTTCGTGTTTTTTCTGTGTAACATAATCGAAGTCCGTATCAATCCTCCAAGTCTTGTGTGGGTACTCAATGAGTCGATGGATTCCAAGTATGCCCAAAATCTTACAAGGAGGATGAAGAGACTGTCCAATCTATTCTTAATAATATGTGTGGGTGTGTAAAAGTAAGAGTCTCTCATTACTTAGAATTGTGAGGGTCCAAGCTCACATTACTTAGAATTGTGCAATGATGCAGGTCAAGCCATTAATACTAGTGCAAAGAAATGTGATGCAAGATCACCCTTCTTCTGTGAAGTAGTGGCGCTGTTAGAAGGAGTACAAAGTGTGTTGAATGCAGACTTGGGAAAGATTGATGTCGAATCTAATTGCAAGCTATTAGTAGACTCTATGAAGAATCAATCTCCATGTCCTGACTACTGAGCTCATTTTTTGCTTGATGAATTGTCTAATATCTACATATCACATCATGTAGTGAACTTATTTTTTGTTCCTCACTATTGTAATCTGACAGTAGATTGGCTAGCCAAAGAAGCTTTAAAAGGGTTGTATTGGGGTGGCTGGTCTCCAACTCCCCCAACCCCTCTCCCTAATATTTTGCAAGCTGATATTAATGAGGTTGGATTACCTCAAGCCAGATCTGGAATTGGGTGAGGTTGTGTATATTATGTACAGACTTCTCCCTATTTTGGTAGTTGATGTTGCTTTTATTAGCAAAAAAAAAGGTGGATAAAAGAGCTTACCGAAAATGCTATTATTTCTAGCCCAACCAGACTAAGCACCTTTTATCAAGGCCTTTTGCAAAAATTCAAATATTATTTTGAATAAAAGAGCTTACCAAAAATGTTATTATTGCTAGCCTTAATCATGGATTCTGAATGTAGAAATAATCAAAAGAATCCCTATTTGTCATATCGTTATAAAAGTATGTTTACATAAATCGAGATAAAACTTCTCTCATATACTTACCTCAGAGACCGTAAATCACTTGGAAAATGTAGCTTCTAATGCTAATCCAAAGAGGCAATAAATGGTTTTTGTGAATCAACTTTAATTGCCTTTAAGATTATACATTAATGACTTTAAAGTTGTTTGATTTCCTAACATATGGATCCAATTTTATTAAAACTTTTTATGGTCTTTAAAACCTTTCAATTGCAAAATCCGTTTCCATGTCTTAAGGCTACTTTAGAAATTGATTTTTATGGTAATAAAGAGCTTGCCCAATGTGCAAATGAGTCTATGTAAGGTGCATCATTTAGAGCCTCTACATGCCGCTCTTGAGCTTTTAAGCATTATGCTTCTCTCCACTAGCTTTTTACAGTGGATGCTTCTTACTTCTTTTTCTTTTTGTTTTTTTTTTTTTGCCTTTTGTTATCCATTGTGTTGGGGATGTTAGAAGCATTCTTATTTTACGTCCGTTTGGTAAAGGATGTTGGATCTATTATTTCTCACATTCGTTTTTATGTAAAACGAACGTGAGAAGGTGTTCATTTTCTCTAACGGACATTAGTCATGGACATGAATAGTACTTTTTACGGTAGTGTTAGGCGGTAATGCCAAACCGACTTGACTTAGGTAGGAGAACAAAGCCTGTGGTTATAGACTAAGAAATATGCACATATCATCGTTTATTTAAGATAAAATTTGTAGGAGCTAGTGGTTTCTCAAAATCATCTTCAAAAATAGATTGATTTCTCCATGACCATAACTTCCATATAGAAACTCCTCATATTAGATGCCAATTTTATCCTCGTCCCTGTTAGAATATTTTTAAAATGAAGAGATATAGTTTTTCAAAAGTCATGTTCTTATAAATTAAGAAATTTATTAATGAAGAAATTTATGTAAAGGGCTGAAATAACTCACTAAAAATGCCCTTTGAAAGATTGCACTATATGATCAAATCAAATAAACCCTTATGAAATAAATATTCAGTCGCTAGTATAAACCTTCAAGTATTGTATTATTCAATATTTGCTCAATTACTCTTTTATCCGCAAATGCAATGTAAGCATTGGATTTGGTAATAATGATATCCCCCAACATATCAAAACTAGCTGTCACCCCACTAGTAGTAGGAGATGTAAGAATCAAGACATAAAATAACTTTTTATTTGTTTAATAATCATATAAAGCAGAAGATATTTCAGCCATTTGAATCGTGTAGGGGTTGTAACACTAAAATTCACCGAAGTTATGTCTCCTTAGTTCTTAAAGGCATATGTGAAAGGTTATAATCAAATATCTCTAGGTGAAATGTTACATTGTATTTAATAAATACCTATAAATGTATAACTCCTCCTGAAAAGATTATTTTAAATAACTATTTATTATTTAATTATATATGTTGATTCACAAATCCACACATGAGGCTTATAAATCCAACATGTGGTTATGACTTTTATTGAAGAGGTATTACTATAAGAAGTATCATTTCAAGATATCACTTCATGGCCTATAAATACCTCGCCATCTCTCCATTTGGAGATTATACAATATACAACAAAATCAAACTCATTTCCTTTATCTTTAAGTACACATAGAGATAAAGTCAAATGATTACTTTATAAAAGAAATTATTGTCTTGGCTTGAGTGTTAATATTGCAATCATATTAAAGTGTTCTTATTGTATCCTACAGAAAATTGGTAAGGGCAAATTAAGTTTAAAGAAAAGTTTTGTCAACTTCTTAAAGTCGACCAACATTCCCTACCGATCTTCTTTTTTGAATTAAGGGCCATCCAATGACGCAAGGGAATAGCAAGCAAGGAAGAAATATAACTGGGATTTATAAGAGCAGAACTGTTTAGCGTATGAACACTTCCGAAGTATGCGTGGAATATCTTCCACCCCCGAATTACAATAAGCACAAGGAGCCGAAGCTTGAGACCAAGTGCTCCTCTATGCGTTAGTTGGTAATTTATTGTGAAAGGCGGTCCATAGTGTGGGATCCAAAATTTAGGTTTAGGAGTCGCCACCAAAATTTTAAAAGAGAATAATTTTGAAAACCTTTTTTTTATAAAAATAAGGTCTGCAAAGATAAAATATAGTTCGGAAGTCAATTATATGTGGGGAAGGTATTAGGCATCTCACAACATCCATTTATAAGAACAGTTACTCTTAGTTTATTATTTAAAATAATATGGCCTGAAAATATTTTAATTACCTAATAAAAAAATATTTACTTACTAAGAGAAAGATATAATAAAAGAATGAAAAATAAAATAAAAGAGAAAGAGACAAATAAAATGAAAACAAAATCAAATAAAAACAAAAAAAAAAAA
>QFDD01001829.1:0-26893 GCA_006871305.1 Vachellia collinsii | reverse complement strand
CCTTTTCCAATAAGCACAAATACTATAAGATACTTCAATAAGTAACTTTCCCTGAAATTTGATCCTTTAATATGTAGAATGATTTTTCTAATAAAGTTTTGGACTCTGTACTTATTTTTCTCAAATATCCTTAAAAATAAAATTACTCCCTTAAGCAACTTTTGTCCCAAAACTTTATTCATACTTATCCAAAATATTGTAATTGGCTTCCCAAAGCATAATTTACAGTTTATATCAAATAAGTAAAATTTTGGGATGTTACACCCTTGATGTCCCACGAGCTCGCCCACATGATGAACAAAGCCGACACCAACGGCAACGGTGCCATCAGCTTCACCAAATTTCTGAAGGTGCAGGAAGTGGTGGCAATGGCCAATCCAAGATTCTGCTTCTGATGCAGAGCAATTGTTCACCGGCGGTTCGTCAAATGTCCGCCGATTTGCTAAAGATTTTCGGGCACATCGTGCCCTTCTGATGATACTCGCCGTTTTTTTTCATCTTCTCCTTCGCTCTTGGGGAAGATTCAGACAGATAAAAGAAAAGTTTGTAAATCAAAGGAAAATTTTGTTAGTAAATGGAATATAAAAAAACAAGAATTCATTTGATGCCCAGTCATACTTATCCTCTGTTACAATTGCTGTTTTTGCACGGTGAATGAATTCAAGTCACTGTTGATATTTAGAATCACAGTAAAAAAAAAAAGAATGTTTCTTCACCATGTTCAAACCAGAAGAAATCTGACAGATTCTTGCTTTCCTTCCCTAAGTTTCTGTTTCACCTCAACTTTCTTTCATGAAGTTGCATCTCTCAGATAAATAAATGTGTGTAAATATATAACAGGCCAACGGAGTGAGTGGCTTCGCTGTCAATGGAGTCTCACTGAGTGGCGTCGAGTGATGGCCGATGAGGTTTGGGAGTTCATGGAGGATGAGGGTGTCAATGGATGATCAGATGGATCGTGGAAAGTGGATCGTGGCAGGAGTTTTTTTTTTTTCCAATGGAGGCTCAGTGAGTTTGTTTTTTTTATGATGATACATGACTTAAAATGTGGCATAGGATCCTATGTAGCAGCGGTGGTTTGTGTCGTACAGCAAGATGATATTGTACTGTTTTTATTATTTTTAGGGTGACATTGTCTTTAAAAAAAAAATTTCAGTCATCAAATGCAATTCGTTAGATATTTCTAGGACAAATTTATTCTTTAACCCAGTAAAATAAAATCTTTATGAAATAAACATCGAGAAATATTAAGATGATCAACAATGTACTCTTTTGCAGAGTAGTATTTAATCATAAGAAAAGGGAAGCTAGGCGTCCTTGTGGAGTGAATGATCCAATTGGGGTCATTTTAAGAACAAGCAATTCACCAAGTTTTTCAAATAATTTTATGTGAGACAGTAAAATTATTGGCGTCAATTTGCTAAATATTAATAATTCAATAGATGAAGATGCTTTGTTGACCGTAAAAGAAGTGTAATTTTTTTTTTTATTCAAGAAAGGCAAATTGGTTTGAAGAATTATACCATAATTTATGGACCCCTAAGCACGGTTTTTGTCCCTTTTCCTTGGACAAAACACCCATAAAATACGGCTTTTGACCCATCAAAATTAGACTAATAGGCCTGAGGAAAAAATCCCTAAAAAAATAGCTTTTGAATTTGAAAATCCAAAAAAATAATCACATAAATAAGCAAAAGAACGTAGAAGGGAGAATGCGAGAATATGACATTTTAAGTTTGTGTTGAAATGATGAAAATACCTATGAAATGAACAAATTGACTAATAATTTTTTCGAACTTAGTCACAACTTCTATAATAATTTAGGCAATGTCTGCTCATGGATGCCAATATTCTCATTTTAAGTTGATTGATAACATTGATTAATAAATTAATCATTTTTTAAATCCAGTGACAACTTTTACAAGGATTTTAAATTATTAAAGGGCAGTTTGTTGTTTTTATTTAAATAATGAAATTCTAGATTCTTGCATTCTCCCTCGTCTGCCATTTTCGTTTATTCATGTGACCCTTTTTGGATTTCCGAATTCCAAAGGTATTTTATGGGATTTTCACTACACTTTAATATAATTCCGCCTTTTCTTTTCATGGATATTGTATGAGTTTGTTTGGTTGAGGAATATATATATATATATATATAATATCGAGCTCGTTTGACTGAGAATGTGAGAAATATAACTTGGTTTATGGTCGTTGGCAAAAAACACTTGGTTTGGGGTTTATTCTCTTGGACATATTATTGTACACGTATAGAGACATATATAGATACTACAATACTAATATTATAAGAGTAGAGCCAGAAAAATATAATAGAACAGCAGCAATATCTTTTTCTCCTAAACCTTCCCTCCTAATTATCCAAAGCAATTAATATATTCCTTGTGTCGCGCAATTTAACCCGTGATATGTTATGATATTTTCTCTACACACACACACACACAAAAGATTTACTATCTTCGTTTCCGAGGAAAAAAACTCAAAGTCAATGTTACCAAAAAAAAAAATGGGAAAATGAAAGAGACAAAGAAACAAGATTGGTGGGGGTGTGTGATAACATTGCCTTCAACCGTACGACGTCGTTCTGCACTTTCTGCATACCGCCCAGTAGAGTAGTGGATATGCTTCCAGACTCTAGTGAGGCAATCATATATTACGTGTGTTAGAATGTAATAAACTGCATTTCTTCGACCAAAACATTTAAAAAAGTTTTAATATATTATCTTTGTAGTTTGATGCATTATCTTGAGTTTATTTAACAGAATAATCTTGAAATTAGTAGATGGCAGTGATTAATTGTAAAAACGTAATAATTTTTAGAAGTTGAATTCGATTTCATTATTTTTAGCCTTTTTGAATAATTAAGGTCTCTTTCAATCAATACTAGCTTTCGTAATAAACACATTGCTCCTCGCTAACCATTATTCTAAGTAGAAGTAAAATAAAATAAAATTTTTATTAAATAAACATGAAGCAACATTAAAGTCGTCATCAGCAGCTGCAGCAGTAATAATATTCTGAATTTAATCTTCCGCAAAGCTGTACCTTTCATAATGATGAGATTTGGCTCGGTGTTATTGGACATTTGAAATACAAACCTTATTTAATTTGCAACACACTCTCAACATAACAAAACATAAAGAGGAGGAAATCTCAACAAAACAAGAAAGTACAAGAGATCAGATCCATTCTTGCTCCTTCAACAACCCAATAGTTGAAGTCTGGCCAACAAGATGAGAATCTCTGCTACTTTGTTTCACCATCTACATGATCAAGCAAAGTCCATCAGACATTCTCGAATTATACAAAATGTTGTATATAATTCACACGTGTTAGACACGAAAAACAATAACAAATGTAATAGAAAACTTTTTTTAGTAAAAATATATATTAAACTTTGCACTTATCATTCTCAAGTTTTATATATCATATATCCTGACAACAACGCATAACAATAATGTGGTGATTGAATATAATCGTAATTCTTATGAGGGTATCACACAATTGCATAAAAAAAAATGCTTAGGTACCTATTAGTCTTGGAATCATCTCTTTATCTTTGCCTTCAGAATAGCAAAATGAACATAAATCCAGTCGTTCATGCTTTCAAAGAAGTGAAAGAAGGACTGCCTCCATGAATATTTGAGAATTAAGGTCCCACAAACTCCCCAAAATCCAATGATGAAGCCAAGTGCCAAGCTCACATAGAACCCAAAACTTATGAGATTATCATCACCATCTGCATCCATGTTATAACTTGGATTGGGATTCAGATTTGAACTCCTATCTTCTGGACATCTCTCTGTAAGTGGTGGTCCACAAAGCCCCTGGTTTCCCATATAACTAGAAGCATTGAAGGTTTGAAGTTGGGTGGCAGTCGGTATTTTGCCTGACAAATTGTTGAAGGACAAGTTCAAGACACTGAGAAAACTCAAACTTGAGAAGCTAATTGGGATTTCACCAGAAAGAGAGTTGTTGGACAAATCAAGTGATTCCAACCTTTCCATTTGACCCATGTTGAAAGGAATGAACCCTTTCAAGTTGTTGGAGGACAGGTTTAGGGAAACCAATGCCGCAATTTTAGTTATGCCACTTGGGATCTCTCCTGTTAAGTGATTGCAAGAGAGATCAATGGTTTTCATGAGTCCAAGAATATTACTGTACTCAGCATCTTTTCCTTTCCATGACAAAGTTGCTCTGTCCAAGAATATCCCATCGTTTGCTGCATTATAATAAGAAATTGCTAGGCTTGAAGAAGTCATATTTGACATGGCACTCAAATTAAACAAGCAATGAGGTATATGTCCTGTCATATTATTTTTTGAGAGATCTAAGATTTGAAGATGTGGCAGATTACAGAAATTTGTAGGAATGCTTCCTTGCAACTTATTTAACCTCAAACGTAAGCCAATCAAATTGTGCAAGTATTGCCCAATCCATGATGGCAATGTTCCATTCAAATTATTCTGTCCAAAATCGAGGAATGACAAGAGCGAAGAATTCATTGAAAATGGCAAATTTCCAGAGAGGTTATTGTTATTCAGATGGACGCTTTCAAGATAGTTTAAAGTACCAAGCGAATTTGGTATTGCCCCATAGAAATGATTGTTTTCCAATCTTAGAACCCCTTTAAGTTTGGAAGTTGCCCCCAACAATCAGGAAGTCTTCCTGACAAAACATTGCTTGAGATGTCAAGATAAATTAATCTTGGTTGAAAAGTTGCACAAATGGAAGATATGGTTCCTGAAAACATATTATTCGAGAGAAGCAGCGTGGTTGCATTTGGTGGAAAATATGGCAGGGGACCAGACAAATTATTAAAACTCAAATCCCAGAAATAATCTTCAATTTCCAAGATTGACTTTGGCAACTCCCCATAAAGTCTGTTATGGGAAAAATTCAAGTAACGGATAGAATTCAGCCAAAGCGATTTGGGAATCGAATCTGAAATTGACGCATCAGAAATGTCCAACATTTGACGCTCCGTTTGATATTTTAACCACCTTGGAAAGTGGGGACCTAAATTGCATGATGCTGCTGAAAATTCTTCCAACTGAAAAGGTGGCACCCAATTCGAACTGACATTCAAAAAAATAAGATTTTGTGACACTTTTAAAACCCCTAAATTAGAGAGAGTTGAAAGATGTGTTTCATTAATTGACCCATGAAGGCTAGTGTTCCCAAGATTTAAACTCATTAGTTCTGAAAATCTTGAAAAGTCAGGAAATGGTCCATTGCTAAAAGGATTGTCACTTAAATCCAATTCTTGTATACTATCTTGAGCACACCTTAATTGCGGTACCCAGCCACTTAATTGTCCTGAAAAATTGTTGTTGGACAGCAATAACTTCTGTAATTGGCACAAATTTGAGAAGGATTTGAGCACGCTATTCTCAAGTTTATTGCCTTCAAGAGCAATAGATTCAAGAGAAGTGGTATTTGTGAAGGCATCCAAAGGAATATGTTGCAAAGAATTACCATCAAGATATAAAGATACAAGAGAATTCACATTTGAAAAACCTTTGGGGCTAATTAATTGCAAAGAATTTGAAGAAAGGGACAAAACTTCAAGGGAATTTATATGCAGAGCATTTGGAAAAATATATACCAAATTGTTACCGGAGAGATAAAGATCTGTTAGGACCTTGCTAATGTTAGACAACCATGGTAGGATTGAAGAGTCTAAATAATTTCCTGAAAGAGAAAGGACTTTGAGAGAAGTGGAAGAGTTAGTGTGGACAAAAGATGCAGGGTTGACATTATGAGACGTAAGAGCACAACCTTCCAAGGAAATCTTAGATAGATGAGAAGCTTTGGATAATGATGATTGCCAATCAACAGCTTGACTTAGGTTAACTCCCGATAGGTCAAGAGATCTCAAAGAAGAAAGGTGAGAAATCCACTCAAGATCATTCACAATCAAACCATCATTATCACTAAGGTCGAGATTTTGCAAATTGGAAAGATTTTGCAGTCCATGAGGAATAGTGCCACCAATTGAAGTACGAAACATGCTTAACTCTCTCAGCTGAGCAAGTGAACCAATGCATTCAGGAATTTTAACCGCAGCAAAATTGTTGTAACCGAGACTCAAGTAAGTCAGATGCTGCAAATCACATAATGAGGAATCGATATTACCTCCCAAGTCATGAAGATGGAGCTCGATGACATGACCAATCAAATTACTGCATGAAACTCCACTCCATTGACAGCAATCAACTTCAGTTTTCCAGGAGGACAAAACGCCAAAGAAATCATCAACGAAACCGTCTTTCAATTTAAGAAGAGATTGCTTATCTGTGTCTACGCAACTTTTATTGATGTCCGAATGTCCTGCACTCCAAAAGAAGCACAAAACGCAAACAAGCCAAAACAAACTCCACTTTGGGCTCAACATGATGGCAATGAACATGCTTATTTGGGATTCTTTTGATTAGAATATAGTAAGAATCGGACGATCCGTGGGCTCATTTATAGGCAAGAAATTCACCAAGTCTTTTGAATAATTTTATTTTGGGCAGTAAAATTATTGGCGTCAATGTGATAAATATTAACAATTCAGTAGATGTCGATTTTTTGTTGGTAAAAAGGAGTATAAGTTTTTTAATCAGGAAAGGCAAATTGGTTTGACTGATATCATTATTCATGGAGCAGTAAACACGGCCTTTTAATTTCACAAAGAATCTTGTGTAGCAATGTAATTAACCCGTAAGAAAACAATAAGACTTCTGAATATACTCTTTTTGTAAAGTAGTACTTTTCATAAGAAAAGGGAAGGCGTCCTCATGGAGTGAATGATCCAATTGGGGTTATTTTATAAACAAGCAATCCAGGCCAACAAGTTTTTCAAATAATTTTATTTCAGACCGTAAAGTTATTGGCGTCAATGTGTTAAATATTAATAATTCAATAGCTGAAGATGCTTTGTTGACAGTAAAAGAAGTGTAAATTTTTTTATTCAAGAAAGGCAAATTGGTTTGAATATTTATATCATAATTTATGGACCCCTAGACACGTCTTTCGTTCCTTTTTTTTTTTTCCTTGGACAAAAGACCCATAAAACACGGCTTTGGAATGATCAGAATTAGAATAATAGGCATTAATATAATTCCTCCTTTTCTTTTTATGGATATTGTATGCGTTTGATTTGTTGAGGAATATATATATATATATATATATCAACGTCGTTCTGCACACCGTCAAGTAGAGTACATATATTATGTGTGTTAGAATGTAATAAACTGCATTTCTTCGACCAAAACATTAAAAAAAATGTTTAATATATTATCTTTTTAGTTTGATCCATTATCTTGAGTTTATTTAACAGGATAAATTTGAAAAGAGTAGATGTTAGTTGATAATTGTAGAATTGTATTAAATGTTAGAAGCTGAATTCGATGTAATTATTTTTAAACTTTTTGAATAATTAAGGTCCCTTTCAGTTAATATTACCTTCTGTAATAAACATGTACTACTGCTGCAATTTGTTCCTTTCATTTCAAAACTTTCAATGACCACATGCTTCCTCGCGAAACATTCTTCTAATTAGAAGTAAAATAAAATAAAATAAAATATTTATTAAATAGACATGAAGCAACATTATGATCATCAACATAAACAATCCTGAAATTACTCTTTCACAAAGTTGTACTTTTCATAATGACTATCTTGAAAATTGGGGGGAAAAGACCTTTGGCCCAGTGTTATTGAATATTTAAAATACTGACTTTATTTTTATTTGCAGAACTCTCTCAACAAAACCAAACATAAAGAGAAAGAAATCTAAACAAGAAAGTCCATCACATATGAGAATTTCTGGCTAGTCATGGAATTTCTGGAAAGTCCATCACATATGAGAATTTCTGGCTAGTCATGGAATTTCTGGAAAGTCCATCTCATATAGATCAAGTTTGCTCCTTCACCATCCCAATAGTTGAAATCTGGCCAAGAAAATGAGAATTTCTACATGATCAAGCAAAGTCCATAACATATTCTTGAATTGTACAAAATGGACATACTTGAATTTTTTTTTTAATAAAACATTGAACTTATCATTCTCAAGATTGATCATACATCCTTATGATAATGCATAACAATAATCCAGCGATTGAATCTTATGATTATGAGGGCATCAAAATTGTTTAGTAAAAATGTTTACCTGCTAGTCATGGAATCTTTCTCTTTATCTTTGCTTTCAAAAGGGCAACTTGAACATAAATCTAGTGGTTCAAGTATTCAAAGAAGTTAAAAAATCCTGGCAAAAAAAAAAAAAAAACAAAGAAGAAGATAAAAAAGGAATGCCTCCATGAATGTCAAAGTTCCATACACTACCCAAAATCCAATTATGAAGCCAAGAGCCAAGCTCACATAAAACCCAAAGCTAATGAGATTATCGTCTCCTTCTTCTTCAATATTACTTGCATTGAGATTTGGATATGAACTTCCATCTTCTGGGCAATTCTTTGTGGGTGGTGGTGTAATATCTGTGTTTACATAACTAGAAATAAAGATTAAATGGGTAACTACTGATTAATTATGGGCCCAGCTGGTAAAAGAGGAATTTTGGAAAGTAGGGATCAAAATGACATTTTTAAAATTCAAGGACCAAAGTGTAAAATTGAAACTTAGGACCAAATTGTCATTTATGAAATTTAAGGGCATTTTGGTCAAAATTTGACCAAAATATTAGAAAAAAAGTTTCAGGACACCAAAAGATAGAGAAAAATTCACTGATCAGTAGTTGAGGCTCGGTTTAAGTCAAAATGATAGAAATAGCCTTTGCGGGAATTTTAAAAGTTATTTAATATTTATCTATTTAATAAAATAATTAGTCAAATGTAATTATTTAAAATACCAAGATGCCTCAAAGATTTGATTTCAGAGTAAGGAAAAATAGCTTAGAAAATCTAGTATTTTATAAAATTGATTTCAAGAGAAAGTCATAAATGGTTTGTTAGAACAAATGAAAAAGGCCTGGAAAAATCCTGAAATAGGGTTTTCTCTAGAAATTAATTAAAGAAACATCCGAACTGGGAATTGACGAAGGAAAATGATTATAAGAGCAGAGGAATTATAGGAATTTTAAAGGACATTAAATTGATCAAATGATCAAAAAATCCCCAAAAAGCATTTTCAGAAGAAAATTTTCCAGATAAAGTAACCCTAAAGCTACTTTACTTTTATAAAGGAGACTGTGGGGACATGAGGAGCTCAACTTGGTGTCTTTATATTCAAAGAGGAAAAGTAAGAAAGATATTTAACTCAAAGTGGTAGATTATATTAGTGTAAATGGATCGACAATTGTTTTTTTACTTGTGGATTGAGATTTTTTAACACTTCCAGCCCTTATTCTGCATCCAAAGCACGACCTCCATAGAAGAAAAAGAGAAGATCAAGGCATGACACAAGAAGAGGCAAGGAGGAAGAGAAGTCAAGTGGAATACAAGGTAAAAGCCTAATTCTTTCCTTGAAACTGATCCACAAGCTCTTCTCTTCCTTTCGAATGGTATAGTTTTTTATATGGTGATGTATTTGGGTTGCTGAAATTTTAGGTTTTAGAGAGAGAAAATGAAGAATAGAGTGAATTAGATCAATTAAAAGTTACCAAACAACTTATGCAATTTGCAACATATTGGTAGTTCGTTTGAAGTGATTTGAGCTCATACTGAATTTTTGATGTCAAACACTCATGGGGCTACTGCTGCTGCAGCATGAAATTGATCTATAAGGGATGAGTGTTTTTTGTGCTGTTAAATGAATAGTAAATTGTCTATGAATGATTATATGCATGTGTGTGATGATAAAAAGTGAAAACCACACTTGCTGAAATTTTCTGTGCATTTTCATATTGCTGCTATTCTTGGGGGAAGGAGTGAGTTTTTCATGATTTTGATGCTTTCAATGGATTTAAAAGGGAAAATTTTGTAGGGTGGAAGTGAGAAAACAAATTTGGAAGCATTAAAATCAAAATTGAGAAATTTGGAAGTTTAAGGATCGAAATTGCGAAGCTTGAGTTTATGGATGTTTGGTTGTTGTAATGCATTGAAATGGTTTAATGTTGATACCCAATGCATCATATTATGTGTAGGAGTGTTATTTACACAAGAAAGAGCTCAAGGTGCAAGAGGGAAGTTGTGAAACCACGTGGGAAACTTACTTGTAAAGTAAAAAAAATTGAGGTAGTAAGATCACTATCATTTGCATTAATATTGTTTATAGTTGTTATTGATGAATTTTGTTATGTTTATTTGCTAGAAAATATGCTATGTGTTGGTAGTTATAACATGTCATACTATGTGAAAATTCAATTTCAAGTGATAGCATTTCTATGCATGCATGGCTAGATTGATGTGTGTGACAATTATGCATGTTAATGTCATTGATAGTGATTTTGCTATGGGGATTTCTTTGAAATCTCACTCTCCCATAACACATTCTAGGACAAAGTTCTAGGAGCAAAGGCAAGAAGCCACAAGAGTAAAGGTGGGTGGTTTTCAAATGCAAAGGGAAGCTTATAGTTAAATTGAAAGTGATTTTATGTTGTTTCCTTTGGCTTTTCGAATATTGTATGCTAAACATAAGCAATATGGAGCATCTTTATATGTGTTGTGTAAACGAGTTAAACATACTAGTTTACTATATGATATGGTTTTGTGCTTGAAGGAGAGAAAATTAAATATGTAAATTAACTTAAAAAGCGTCCAAGACCTGGCTAAACTTGAGGTGAAGGTAAAATAGGGAAAATAAGGTCCAAATAGTTTAAATTTTTTCAGAAAAATACTACACATTTCAATCTTTAAAATGAGCTAAAGTTTGCTAAAATTTGATATGTAGGCAGAAAGTTATGGTTTTCCAAACTTAGGGTTACCATATGAACGGTAGAGTTTTACGAATTAAATTGTATTATTTGGTTTAGAAATTGGACAAATTAATATTTTTTCCCTATAGGGAATCAATAAGCTTTATTTAGAGACTTGAACTACTTCGTTTCGATTTTTTTAGAATTAGTTATAAATTTTTAAAGTTGGCAAAAAAATCTGAAAATGTACCAAATGAATAGTAACTTTAGTAATTTTTAAATTTTGTTGCTTTGGCTAATTCTATATATGGAAGATAGTTAAGTGGTTCAATAATGGTCTTTAATAAGATATTAAAAGGAGATAAGTGAGGTGTGACAGTGGGTGTAGGGAATATGATAGCTAGGAATGCAGTGGCCTTTAATAATTTATTTTAGGAAGAATTTATTTATTGTTATGTTTAATCATGTCTTGGTTACTGTCAATTTTATATGGATAAGATAAGGTAATTGTTTTCAATTTGTGTTAGACTATGAATATCACAAGTGTATTCTACAAAAATTATGGATGCATGGATGACTTGATGAAGTAATAATTCTCTCGTGTTTCCCTAGAACTAGGATTCTGGCTCTAATCCCTCACTCCTTCCTTCTTTTCTCTCCATTCCTTTCATAATTAAAGGGGGCATTGGAGTTTTATAGACAGGATGAAAGACATGACAGGTTAAGGTTAGCCAATCAATTTTAGACAGTCCATATTGGGAATCCCCAGCAGTAAACTTAGCAAAATCAATCAACGCTATTGTGGTCCTTTTTATATATTACAGCTAGACTAAAAGGAGCTGCATTAGTACTGCTATAAAAGATATTGGATGTTGCATATACTTTGCATGTGAAATGGTAAAAGTATATTGTTGAGCTACGAGCTGTGGTGTCCCTTTTTTATTCCCATGGAACCACCAATATCTGACGTTCTTCTTAGATCCTACCACCAGGCATCCGATTAACCAAATAATTCAACCCCACTTGACGGAGGTCCACTTAATTAAGGGGTTAGGGTCTACAAAAGTGAGTTTTAATTATTGAGGGAATTGAACCTTTCCTATATATGTAGTTGTTTTGGGGCGGGGGAAGAAGATGGGATGGAAGCCCTCTCTTTTTCTCTCATTGCATTACCGTACATCTATAGCAGCTAGTAGGGGTTCTAGATCCATCTATTTGTCTGGTGTTTTTACAAGCAACAACTACCAAAATTAGTTAAAAGCAATAAAGATGTTTGAGATGTAATTTTTTTTAAGTATACCCTTATTTATGGAGAGGATGAGTGGTAAAATGTATGAAAGAATAAATGAAGAAAAGAACTATGATATACATCAATTAATTGGGGTAAAAATGCAAAAGATGCATTAAATTCTTAAATAAACACAACTTGCTTCTTATGAAAAATGACCACCTTCTGTGAGAGAATGCTACTTACAAAAAAGACCAGTGGGAGTAATATTTATGTATGATCGGTTTGGTTGCTGAAGCAATATTTATGTAGTGCACACAAACTAGCTATAATGCTATGCGTTGATTTAATTTGATGCCACTGCTTGCATTTTTGCCGATATCATATGGGAAGTGTTGAATAACATGCACACAATATCCAGCATGATACATATCCTACACACGTTGTAAATTTTAGTTTAATGAACCAATTATTTAAATAAGGGGGTTGTAAATAGTGCTACTTGCTATAGGTTTCTTTTCAAAGTTATATATGGATATGTTGATTGATATTGATGTTGATTGATATCGATGATGATTGATAATCTTCAGTGAATCAGGTTCAATTACAATTATGAGTGAAGTTGAATTAGATTAGATACCTCTTACTTTGATTTGGATAGAGAGAAAATTAACAACGAAATAAAATTAAGGAGAAAAATGGAGGAGGGGAGGGGAAATAAGTTTTTTTTTTATTTCCTGTTTAGAAAAGTGGGAAGATCAAAGGAAAGGGGGTGATTTAGTTTCCCTTCACTTCTTATCTCAGCGCTTAGATTAAAATAACTTTTAAAATATTTTTTTAATTGTTGTTTTAAACTAACCTTAACTAAAATTTTTCAGTTTTGAATTTCTTATTTATTTATTTTTAATAATTTAACATTTTATTAAGATTTTTTACAAAATATTTTGTTAAATTTCAAATTTCAATCTAACACTTGATGAGATAAGAAAAGATGAGAATTGGAAAGGAAGTGAAGGGAAATGGCAGTGGACAGAATCCAAATCTGCTTAATCTATCTGCTTTATAAATACATATATATGATCTTGACATATGTAAGTTTTAAAGTTTGCCATAGCATTGCAAAAGTACATTTATGCAAGTTGACACGAAAGTTTTTTGACATGCTTATCTCATAAACTTTAAATCACATTAAAAAAATAGTTTCTAATACTAATCCAAATATATCCATTAATATAGGACCATGCATGGCGTCGCACGAAAACTGCCTTATAATGAAAGGTAGTAGCAAGGGTACAATATGGTGGAACAATCTGGTTTCCAACTCCTTGACAATGGCTTATCAAAGCCTTTTCATAAGTTTAATATTATGAACGAAAACAAAATAATTAGATGATAGGCTTGTTGGACGGTTGAAAATCATATGCAAAATTATATTTTTAGTCTTCAATTAAAATATTTATTGATGAGAATAATCTAAATCAAAATATTGGTACTATATGAAATTTATCAAATCATTTTTATTAATGAACTTTTCAATGAGCGACTTCTATATCATTGGTCTTGATTTAATCCTAACCATAGACCACATGGGCCTTTGTTGTGACTAATAATAGGTTTGGTCATAACAAAGCTTTTTTTTGTCCCTCCTAGGCACATGTATCATCTTATTGGAATTAATTGTACTATCAGGTACTAAATCAGTGAATTAGTAAATGTAAAGTAAAAATATTACTATTTGGTCAACAAAAAGTATGTAATATTATTACTATACTTGTGGAATATTAATTTATCGAATGAAATTTTCCAAAAAAATAATTTAGTTTTTTGAATGTATTTAATTAATGAATATAAGTATGATATTAATCAATAAACATATCAAAATATATCATATATTTTGATATTTGTATATGTTTTATAATGCTTAATAACCATTATATTGTGTTCTAATTAGACGATAGAGCATCTTTTAAAACAAAAAATTATTATCACATTTTGGAAAAAAAATATAAAATCATCTCAACTCTAGTGAGATCAGATGCATTTTGATTTAGTTAAAATTTTAATATAATTGAGGGCTTTTCAAAGTAATTTTTGTGAACCTTATTCGAAAAAAACCACTGTTCGTGTGAAAAAAATATGCTCTAGACTCTTACTGGGACCATGCAGAAAGTGGTAGGGCCAATGCTTTTGTCTCTTGAAAGCGAAATTGCTTTTCCAATTATATAAGCAAAGTTTGAATCATCGCTTATTGATAATATTTTAAATATAATTGTTTTTAACGGGATAACACATATCCTTATTAAAAAAAATATAAGCTATAGTCAAGTTCACATACTTTACATCAATTTTTTATTTGTGTCCAAATTGGTTGGTTCGGTTTATTTGTCTTTTTCATTTTTAAATTCTGCTGGCTTAAGTAATACACGTACTCAATCGCCAACTCACCAACATGTCAATCACATCGATTAGCTAACATTAACAGAAAATAATGGATTTAACAAACTAATTAAGGTATGATAGCCAGATTCAAACAAATTAAAGTATAAAGCCCTAATTTAAAATTGGTATATAATGTATAATTAAGACTTTTTTCTGCCTAACCACAATCATATTCAAGACTAAATGTGAGGTATCGTAGGGATTTAAATCTTAATTTACTATTTTGTAAGAGATTAACACCTTCCGTTAATCAAATCCTCATTGGTTAAGTATAATTAAGGCTTAAAGATTAGTTTATAAGCATTATATTTACTAACGAAATTTCAATTTATATATATATATATATATATATAAAAGATAGCTATGAAGCTTTATTCTGCCACCAAAAGAAAAGGACAAGCTTGAAAGCTACAGGGCTTGCGAAGTCCTCGATATTACCAGTCCATATGTTGTTGTGTGAAGTCTTTTCGATTCATTATTGCGTGGTACTCAATATATTGGCTGGGAAGGCCAATCAAACTTTTTCCAGCTAGCATCTTTTGAATGTTAGTTGACGATCAATTTCAATCCGCTCCTTATTGTGAAAAACTTGTAACCCATGAATAAAAATAGGTAAAAATATTAAAGTTTTTATGAAATTGAAGAAGAAATTAAAAGTTAAAAAAAAATCCCATATCTGTCTTAAACAATGTCGGAGTTTTTGTCAGATCTCAGATGACTCAGATTCTACGTCGTTATGTTAAATGAAACGATATTTTACAGCCTGATTAGGTGACTTTAATCCATGTTTAAAGCTTAATTTACTCTGCGTATCATTTTCTTACTGAATAGGGCTGACGTGGAGAGGCTGCTACAGCCAAATACATTTCTCTATCAGCAGAGACATTTGTCATTGTCAAGTTCCAAATCTTTAACACATAAATACTTAATCATTAAATTGATCGTCTTAACAATGAGAAGGTTTGCGAAAATTATTACGTAGGCTTTTGATTTTTCATTTTTTTAATTAAGAAAATGACTGATATTAAGAATGAGAAGTTCATCATTTTCTCTTGATGACACCCTTTAGAAAGATCCAAATTAGATAATAATGAGAAAAAGAAAGAAAATCAACACTCCCTCCCTTCAAATCTTATTATAATATTTATTTTAAAGTTCAATTTTTATTAAAGTTGATCTTATATTAAATATCAGAGAGAGTATATCATAATAATTTACTGAAATTATAGTAAAAATATGACATATGTAGTAAAAATATTTAAATATGACATATATAGTAAAAATATTTAATATTTATTAAAATTATCTGAGACAAAAATTATCGGAGCCTCTTGTTAAAAGGACCAATGAAGCTTTCTAGAAAGTCCCTTATACATAAGTTCATAAGGAGTAATTTTTTCAACCACAACAATAAAGTTTTATCATACTAGGTGGAATCGGCTACATAGATCATACTATGCCATTGGCTCATTATGCTCTATTAAAATTATATTTTTGAATAGATTATTAATCAAAAGATCTATATAACTATATTAAGTACTTATTTTGATTTTCCTCTACCTTTTTTAAAATGACTTCATATTACTTAATCAATCTACCTCACTCACTACAAAAAAAAACAGACTTTTAGCGACAACCTTCAGCGGTGACCAACAACTCACCGCTGAAGGTAAGAATTTTTTAATTTTAAATTATTTAAAAATTCATTTTTTTAATATTTAATACCTTCAACGGCGACATTTCCTGTCGCCGCTGAAAGTTATGATTTTTTTAAATTTTAAATTATTTAAAAATTAATTAATTAATTTTTTAAATTTAATATCTTTAGCGACGACATTTTTTGTCACCGCTGAAGGTTAAGATTTTTTTAATTTTAAATTATTTTAAAAAATAATTATTTAATTTTTTTTAAATTTTAATATCATTAGCAGCGACATTTTTTGTCGCCACTAAAGGTTATGATTTTTTTTAATTTAAATTATTTTAAAGTAATTATGTAATTTTTTTAAAAAAAATTTAATACCTTCAGTGACAACATTTTCTGTCGCTACTGAAAGTTATGATTTTTTTTTAATTTTAAATTATTTTAAAGTAATTACTTAATTTTTTTAAAAAAATTAATACCTTCAGCGACGATATTTTCTATCGCCACTAAAGATTATGATTTTTTTTATTTTAAATTATTTAAAAATTAATTATTTCATTTTAAAAAAAATTAATACCTTTAGCGGAGACATTTTTATTTGTCGCTGTTGAAAGTTATGATTTTTTTTAAATTTTAAATTATTTAAAATTAATTATTTAATTTTTTTTAAAAAAATTAATACCTTTAGCTGCAATATTTTTTGTTGTCGCTGAAAGTATGAATTTTTTCAATTTTGAAATTATTTAAAAATTATTTATTTTAAATTTTAGTTGTAAAATTTTTTATTAAAAATAATATTTTTAAGAAATAAAAACTATTAAATTAATATTTCTATAATTGTATAAAAATATTATTTTATTATAATAATATGTTACTCAATCAATGATATTCTATATATAAAATTAAAAGTTATCATCCAATTTATTTTTGGTTTATAATAATATTAGATATTGTATATATAGATATATATACAAATAATATATATACCTAAATATGTGTGTGTGTAAATGTCTATAATTTATTATATAGTAAAATCTTATATATATATATATATTTAAATATGCGTTCAAAGTATGGAAAGTCATTGTAGCTCAACTGGCAAAGGTTTACGCACACGGCCAAGGGGTTGGAGGTTTAATTCCTGGAGGATGCAAAACTTCTGATTTATCAGGTGGCAACATGTGGCGTAGGTGAGGTGGCATATATGTGGCGACACCTGGTGTGCAGGGAATGGTGGTGATGTGGCAGTCGTTGGTAACGTGGCATCGACCAGTGATGATGTGGCAGTCGCCGGAGTAAATTATTATTTTCTAATAATTTTGAAAATACTTTCGACGGCGACCCTTGTTGCCGCTGAAAGTACCCTTTGGCGGCGACAATAAAAGTCACCGCTGAAGATACCCTTCTACAACGACTCTTGTGTTGCCATCGAAGGGTACTTTCAGCTGTGACAAGGGTCGCCGTTGAAAGCCTTTTTTGTTGCTGCTGAAAGTCTTTTCAACGGTGACTTATTTTTGTCACTACCGAAACCTTCAGCGACTGTACCTTCAACGGCGACAAAAGTCGCCACTGAAAGTCAATTTTTTTGTAATGTGGCTAAATATCTTGGGACTTGGGTTGATCCCTGAAGGAACAAATCAATTCTTTACAATCAAGTCCTTCCGACATTGGAGTCAGGAACATCCAAATAGAAAGCTTCTCTTTTATCCCAAGCAGCTAGACTATGCTTAATCAAATCCATTCTTGGCTCAATAAATATTCACATTCTATCGTGTGTGAAATTATCCAATGGAATATGTGAGAAAATTGATGGAAGATGTATTGATTTTTTTTTTCTGGGGTTTTAATGGTACTAAAAATAAAATACATCTTCTCAAGAAAAACCATCATTTTCTCCCCGTGGATCAAGGAGGACTGGGGCTAAGGCCAGTACAAGTAGTAAATCAGTCTCTTTTAGCCAAACAAGTATGGAGAATCCTCTCGGTAGAACCTCCATCATTGCAAACCTCCAACCTCAAGACTAAATACATTTATTTATCAAAGGATCCTCTAACTAAAAAGCCTTATAACTCTTCTTGGATATAGAAAGGCATTTTAGATAATGCAAAATTGATTATAGAGAACTTGGAATGGAATGTTTACTCTGGGAGATCAATCCCTATTAACCACTGTATGCCCAAAAAATGACTTTGGGCTCAATTAGATCTTAGCACAATTGACATGGACAGTCCAGATTGTGGCCCAGCGACAACTCCAGCAGTTGAAGTCCATAAGAGGCACCATGCTTACGACCGAAGCCAACGACCGAATACCTCAGCGACACGAGTGTCCGTCTGCATGCCCATGACTGTCTTAGGCTCCCCGCAAGCGTCGAACCACGCAGTTGTGATCCACGAATTCGGCACCCACAGTGCCTAGATCCTCGGAAAAGCATCACAACCATCTAATGGCTAGCGACTCGAGATCTTATCTATTTATTTTCCAAGTTGTACTCAGAGAAGGACTTCCGCTTCTTATTCTTCTCCTTCCTCGGATCTTCTCTTTCTTAGAACTCTTAATTGTTTATTGTACTTTGCACCAAGTTATATATCAGAAATACATTTATTACTGTTCTTACACCACATTCTTTTCGTCTTCGCATTAGATATCAACCTACGACTCCCATTTGTAGTGTTGATGGCTTGAGTATTCTCTTTAAACACATAACCCCCCAGATTTTGCACAAACATTGTGGCTCCGACCGTGGGGACTCAACAGTATTTCCCAGACCACGGTGTTGTAACTGACACGAAGGCTTCCTAACTCTATTTTGTTTGTTGTCTATCGTTTACTTTTAGCCCTAACCATAACAGGAAAGATTCCTAGTTCTGCTGACAGCTCTGCTCAAACAACCGAAACTAGACTGTCTGAGCTGGTCAAGATGGTCAGGAAGCAATCAGCATAGATTGGAGATCAAGCGAAGAAGGTCATTGCATAGGAAGAGAGACATGCGAAGTAGTAGGAGCTACTACGGCGTCTGGAAGGCGAAAACACTGCTTTGAATGAGCAAATCACCACCTTTACCACATTGACTCAAGCCCAGACAGCCCCTGGGCAAGCCCAACCACATAGCTTGCAAATGACTGAACATGACCGCCGATGGGGATTGCCTCCTAGCTTTACCCCCAGCTTCCTGGACTACGGATAATGATGTGTCTACGATTCGAACATCTAACTCACCTACCGTAGTGGGTTCCAGTGCAGGGTGAGACGACCCTACCAATAGTCTGAGGCGTAGGAATGCGGCAGGAGAATGAAACCTTAAAAGTTTGTTCGATACCACCATGCAGCTGTGGAGGAGACCAGGGATGGACCTGAGGGGCAACTAGTTGCATATGACAGCAACCCTATGGCAGTGCCCCCGGTTTGGATAAAGAAATTGCAGGAGTTAGACGCACTCGTGGAACAAATCCGTGGTGTGCCGATGCCCCTAAGGAAGAGCCAGCCTGGAAGCTTTGAAGAAATTCACTCTCCCCCACATACGGCTCTACGACAGGACAACAGACCTGGACGAACACATGGCGCACTTAGGGGAGAGCAACAGGCGGGACGGACTAGCCCGATGGCCAGCCTGTAGCCCATCCATTTATTTTTAAACAGGCTCGGGCTGTCCCGAACCTGGGGTTCAGCCTGTTTGGGCCCTAAATAAATGGGCCACCTGAAAACCCGTTGGGTTCGAGCGGGCTAACGGGCAACCCATTTATTTTATTTTTAAAAAAAAACCTGCTACCACCTACAACTGCAAGACCGACTAGAAAAAAAAGCAAAGAATAGCTAAGACTCATACATAGACATACACAGTGGGCAGTGGCAAATCACAAATGGCATTAACATTAACTTGACATACATATTATATGACAATCACACAAAAAACATGAACTGATAAACACGAGTCAACAATCATCATTCAGCAACATTGAACATCATTAAACACAATACAAGATACAATTATACAAATATGACACAAACACAACAAGTCAACAATCATCAACATTCAACATCATTAATCCAACAACACAAGTATGATATAGTGATAAACACAAGTACACAACATAGTTTCAATAAACACAACATAGTCTCAAATCATTACAATAATCCCATCAATCATCAACAAAATCATCAGAATCATCTTTAGATTCACTTGCAACACTTATATTCGAAGTTGCAACTATTGAATGTTGCTCTACAACACAGGAAAATAAGTTAGATTCATTAATATGAATTAAAAAGATAAAAATATTCAAAGTGAAATTGAAAACACTAAAGAAATTACCTGTAACAACACTTGCACTCTCCTCAACATTATCTACATCCAAATCAATGACTTTGGGTGGGTGACCTGTACGTAGCCAATTCTGAGCACATATGAGTGCCTTAGCCATATTTGAGGACAAGGAACTTCTAAAAGTATCCAAGATTCAACCACCAGTACTAAAATTAGATTCTGAAGACACTGTAAAGACCGGTGCATCCAATAAATCATATGCAATGAGATTAAGAACTTTAAACTTGCAAGCATTTCCTTTACACCTTGCAAAACATCAAATTTAGAATCACTAAATCCAATTAAGTCAGATTGAAGATATTCATCAACCTTAGACGCTTGCTCAGGCTTCTTAGATACTGTGCTTGCAGTGGATAAAAACTTTTGGAAGGTAGGATCAAGGGCACAAGGATAGCTCATCAAGTTCATCCTCAGCAGTTGACTCATTATGCTTATCACCACCACTATCATCCACTTGTTTTGATGGCTGAGATCCAAGTGCATCATTGATTGGATGGACATTAACTGCATACTGATCATATAGTCGATACAATACATCAATAACCTTCTTCAATGTGGCCTCACGCTTTGTAGGATCAGGAAAAATCTTTTCAAAAGCAATATCAACATAGGTCAATTTGTATCTATGGTCTAGTATCACTGCTATAACCAATAAATGATTCATTTTCTCCATATCTCCCTAGTACTTCTCAAACTTTGATTGCATCCTAGTGGCCATGCTAGTCAACAGAGAATATTCACTAGTTGCACTTGTATGAAGATTTGATAGAATTGCAACTATATGTATAAAGCATGTGTTCATTGTCACATAATTGGATCCAGAAAATTTTAGGGTCATTGAGTAAAACAACTTCAAGAACACAAGAAAATCCTTTGCAACACTGCAATCATATTCACCAGGAGGTTGAGTTGTACCAATAGCATAATATATTTCATCATCATCAAAGTCATGCTGAACAGCACCACTTGAATTAAACTTATTTTTCTTTTTAAAGTAGTTCTTGTAATCTATATCTTCTTCCTCCATTCTATTAAAAACTTAGATGAACTTTACGACACTCTCCAACATAAGATATGTCGAATTCCACCTAATAACAAAAAGAAAATGTTATTAATTGAATCAAAATAAATATCACAATGTTATAAATTATAACTGAAACAAATTTCCAACAAGCTCCTTGAATCAAATTTTTTAAATTACCTAGTGGGACAATCAAAGCACAATAGACCCTTGGAATCAATTCTTTCTTTTACAACAAGCTCCTTGAATCTATTCAACCTTGATGGAGAAGACTTCACAAATTTAATTGCATGTCGAATAAGCTCAATGGACCTATTCATGTCTTTGAGTCCTTCAGAAACAATTAGATTCAAAATGTGAGCAGCACACCTCATATGCATAAATTGACCATCAAGTACTAGGCCATTCCAACTTCTCAAACGTTTTCTCAAATATGCAACTACAGTATTATTGGAAGAAGCATTGTCAACTGTAAGTGTGAAAACTTTGTCAATGCCCCAATTCAATAAGCACGTATCAATTTCCTTCCCGTTTGTATCCCCTTTGCGGTCTTCAATGACACAAAAATTCAAAATTCTTTTTTGCAACTTCCAATCATCATCGATCCAATGAGCAATCAAGCACATGTAATTCGCATTTTGTATTGAAGTCCAACAATCTGTAGTGACAGAGACACGAACTTGAGATCTCTTAAAATATTTCTTCAAATTTTTTGCCTCCTCTAGATACAATTGGTAGCAATCCCTAGTACCTGTCCATCGTGAGGGGACTTAAATCTTGGTTCAAAGTCTTGCATCATCTCTCTGAAACCGTCCCCTTCTACAACTCGAAAAGGCATCTCATCTTTTATGATGAATTTTGCAAGAGACTTTCTTCGCTGCTCTTCATTGTACACATGGTGAGTCACTGTTTGACTAGAATTAACTGAGAACAAGGACTATGATTTGCTTGCTTTATTTGGAATTTTTGGACACTTTTGAAAATGTCGTAGCAATTGTTTGGTCCTATGATTAGATGGGTGGCTTGCATAATCTTGCCCACAATAGTTGCATCATGCACGATATTGACCTTTCGTTTCAGATAATGGCAACCTTTTGAAATGGTTCCATGCTTCAGATGTTTGCCTCCTTTTCCTCGTTGGTGCTCTTCCCTCATTGACTGTTGCATCTCCAACTCGCTTGGTTGGTGATACCGTAGTATTATTAACTTCAACATTGTCCTCAATCATTTGCACATTGTCCCCAGTGCCAGTTGTTTTTTTGTTGCTAATGCTATGACTCATTTTCTTTTACACATAAAAATCAATAATGAAATTCCTTAAGTTTAATATCAATAAGAGAGCCAAACAAGAATCAAGTATGAATTACACCAGTAGATAAACACTATAGCATGGGAACAAGCATTTAATAACAAGTAACAAGCACTCACTGACTCAAGCACTCAAATATCTACTCTCTGTAACATTTTCCAGGGAACCTTGTATAAACACACACACATGTACATATATAATTAAAACACACACACACACATTGAAGCAAGGAGATTAATGAAATTTAAGTTCCAAGAAATTTAAACATTGCGTTAAATTTAGGATATAACAGATTAACAGTTATGAAACACACACACACTGAAGAAGTTAATTTTTTGGGATATAACAGATTAACAGTTATGAGAGTGATATCCCTAATTGAACACAATGTTTAAATTTAACGCGACTGGGGTTTGGAGGGCAAAACGCTAAACGTTACCTCCGGTCAGGAAGACGAACGCCTAGGCACTGGTGACCTCGAGGCAGAACTGGTCTAGTAGAGCATGACTGCTGAGCTGACTAGTGAGGCTTGTAGCGAAGAACAGAAGACTGGGCGTGGTTGCAATGCAGAGGGGACGAGTAGCGAAGATTGGGTGTATGGCGTGCCTGCGTGGACGACGGCAGTAATGATGGGAAGACTGGATGAGCACCAGAGCAGGACAGGGATGGAGGGATGGAGGGTGGATATGCTGACTGCCGAGCTCGAGAGATCAAGAGGCAAGAGAGATGGAGACTTGGAGTTGGAGAAGAGTGGAGATTCAGATTCTAGTTGCTTTCATGCCTTGTGTCTTCTAGCCTCTTGCATTGCGGGTTGCAGTCGAAATCGAAATGCTGAATGC
Organism: Vachellia collinsii; assembly: GCA_006871305.1. Lineage (NCBI taxonomy): Eukaryota > Viridiplantae > Streptophyta > Magnoliopsida > Fabales > Fabaceae > Vachellia > Vachellia collinsii. The sequence goes on along the minus strand of QFDD01001829.1, from coordinate 3,275 downwards.
GTCTTCAATGTCTGAACATCTTTGCTCTTTATGTTTACTAGTTTAGTCAGTGTAGATAGATATTAAAAAAATTAATCGGGTGGGCACGGGCAGCCCGACGAAGTGCCAGTGCCTCATCCCGTTTAGTGGACTCCCCCACCCGTTATGGGCTTCTTTTCGAGTGGCCCCAAACGGGCAGAATTCCTACCTGGCCCGGGCATGTTCACCGGGTTCCGGGTTCATTGCTCAACCTTAGGCGACTACAGGCAACGCATGCATACGGTCGCCATCCCTAGAGAGTTAAGAGAAGCGTGCATGTGCAAATGCTTTGGCTCGAGTTTGTTTGGGCCCGCAATGGAGTGGTTCACCTCTCTACCCTCCCAGTCCATCACCTCCTTCACTGACCTCAATGGTGCTTTCATTCAGTAGTTCTCCAGCAGCCAAAAGTTGCGCAAACAGCCCAACGACTTGTACAAGGTCCGCATCACCAATGAGGAGAGACGCTTAGGGATTACTTGGGGCGTTTCAACAGTGAGAAAGTCCACATCACCAAATGTGGAGGCTTTCAGGAAAGGCCTATAGCCAGATTCGAACCTGTACAAGGAGCTTACAAAGTATACCTGTAGCATTATGGAGGACGTCTTAGCCCGAGCCTGGCTCAACCACACTACGTCCACACTACCTTTTGTGCTGTGGGCCTTCCACACTACGTCCCATACTGCGACGAGCGAAACCCCATTTTCCCTTGTCTGCAGTCCAAAACTATAATTCCTGTCAAGGTCAGACTCCCATCGTTACGATATGCTTGGACAGATCGAGAGTCCAACGATCAAGCCCTTCACGACCAACTGGACCTCCTCGATGAAAGACTGGAATAGGCAATGATTACCATGGCTCTCCACCAGCAGAAAGTATCATGATATTACAACTAGAACGTGTGCACCAGACAGTTTAGAGCGGGGGACTAGGTGCTAAGAAAGGTCTTCCAAAACACTCAAAACCCACGCGATGGTAAACTGGCCCCAACATACGAAGTCCCATACCAGATAATTGGTGTCGTCGGCCAAGGAGCATACCAGTTAAGGGAAAAACAGGGACGACCAATCCCTAGAAGCTGGAACGCGATCCACCTAAAGAGGTACTACTTTTAACGTATGCTTTACATTCAATGGAAATTCTTCGAACATATGTGATTAACCTCCTTATCGAGTTTCTTCATGATGATGACATACATCCAATGATGCGACACCCATAAGCGACTGACACCCTGTGCTATAATGTCGGGGGTCGCTATTTACTAGTCTGACCACACCGTCTTTCGCTTATCTTGCTTGCTTTTTCGCCTAACCTTGTAGAACATAAGTGTCGTACAAGTTGTATGTATAGAAAGGACACTACCCTTCTCACTGACAAACCTCGGTGACAGACATCCAATCTAACGGACCAACATGGCTACACAAGACGCCGACTTGCATGAGACTAACATTGGCCTGGCGCTGACGACGCCTCCAACGAGCTCGTCACCGAGTTGAGGTCTAACATACCTCACCAGTTGCCAAATCTTTACAATCCTCTAGTCAACGGCAAAGTCAAGTTACCGCAACTTAGCCAGACTACGACTTCGACGCCACCTCCTACTGGCAAACAACAAGTCATTATGGCCTAACCCGATCCTGACCTAGACGCCTCTACATGAATAGAGACAGCTTCACCTTGCTTTTACTTAACAGTGGATGTTAACTTCACTCCCTTCCACTTATGTACAAGGTCCATCGCCCTAACTAGTCATTTAGGCCAAATCACTCAAGCCTTCCTGTTAGCTTTTGTTGCCTAGGCTCTTATGCCGTCTATGTACTTAGGGACCAGACTATTACATCTCTCTCTCTCTTTCTCAAAATTGACCATGACGTCATGCTTGCACCATTCAGGTCCTCGACCTTACTTAATAAAATGCGTATCATTCATCTTGCCCCCTAAGGCCTCGACGGCCATATGAGCCAAGCTTACGATGACAGACAACATCCTGTCTTTCATGCATACCAAAAGACATACACGATCTTAGCAACGATCCAGCATCTTTGCGATCACAAGCCATTATCTGGCAAGTTAAACTTACACCATTAACAAACGCAAAAAGTCTAGTCACAACTACTAAATCACTAAGACCATCGAACTGGGCGACCATGACCTATTGCTAGAACAGTAACACAATGACAACGAAAATAAAGAGAACAAGCATGATGGCCTCCCATTGATATTAAAGAAAACTTCAGACGGGGCTACCTCGGACCCCCAATATTCATGCCCTCCAAGGGCTGCAAATTAAGAATTCCAATAAAGGCCACATACGACCAAAATCATACCCCACATGGGGAAGAAAAGTTTTAAGTGTTGGGCCCCATAGCCTCAGTCATATCTGTGTCGTCCCCTGGCGCTGCAGCTTCTCCCTTCGACCTTTTTGAGCAAAAGTCTCCCCTCTAGTGCTGGCGTTTGTAACCCCCGTGCCTCCTCCGACATCTGCCATGGATGCCTCATCCACGCCCTCAAAGGGGTCAGGCTCAAAGGTGAGACCGCAAGTAGCCTCACACAAGGCGATAGTACCAACAAGGTTCCATCGGGTAGACATCCCTACCACGTTGAAGGACGGACCATTAGTCGCCTTAGGTCCACCTCAAAAATTAACCGAATTAATGTAATATAGTTACAATCCGGGTCGTATTCACTTTGAGGAGCCAAAAAAAAATTGAAATCAAGTCCTAGTAAATAAATACAAGCAACCTAAACTAAAAAGAAATATATTAATTTGAGGAATTTCTAACTAAATGTTATGAATTAAATTGAAACTAAAATACTTATTGTTTTGATATTTTTATATGAAAATGATTAAAACGAATGATAGTGAAGGGAACCAAAATGAAACACACAAATAAACAACGATAATAATCAATCATCCAATTCAACAACACAGGCAATCATCACTTCAATAGATATGGGAGTCAAAATAATGAATTTAGAATCATAATTAAGCTTTAATCCAACAAGCGAGACACCTCGAATTGTAACAAAATATTTTCCAAAATTCCAACTTACTAACTGTAACCAGAATAGCAAAATAGAATTAAGGGTGATAAAACCTAATGCTTAATTATAACTCTTAAATTCAAAATAACGGAATTAAAGTTAGCAAGAGATAATATGATCCAAGATTCCAAGCTACCTCAGAAAATCACAATATATTAACTATAAAATCAATGCAAATGTTATAACCACAACATTATAATTGAAATTAGAGTTAT
>QFDD01001828.1:0-26964 GCA_006871305.1 Vachellia collinsii | reverse complement strand
ATCCAAGTCGCGACCTAAACACTCAGGTCGCGACCTAAAGGTGGCAGAGGGCTATATGATTATTATTAGCTCTTGATGAACTTGTGGCTCCTCCTATACTCCATTTTGGGTCTTCAAATCTCCTCCAAATGCCTACAAATAAAGGCAAAGAGCTTTGTAGAAGTTAAATGAATTAAAGATCAAGGCATTCACAGTTTGGATGAGATAAATGACCCATTTTTACCCTTAACTAAGTACAATGCAATGCATGAATCAATATAATCAATAATGGTATAAATGCATGCAAAATGAGGGTAAAGGTATTACAAAACACCATAAAATACTCAAGAAAACCATGTAAATATTGGGTTCTATCAGTCCCCAAGTATGAATTAATCAAGTCAGGTGTAATATGAACATCTGCCCCCTAATCTTGGTCTTCATAGACCGAATTATAATATTCCCTGAGGCATCAGTAGAGGATGTAGATTCCATATTGTTGTAGAAAATCCTAACCATATCGGGGGAGTATGTAATACTGATCTTGAGTAAACTCTCATAGTACTCAAGATATTCCTTAGTATCTATCCCCAGATTCTTAACAGAGTCTAAATCCACTATCATAGCAGGGCATAACTCTCTATCCTTGTATGCATTTTCAAATAATCCAGGGGTCTGAGGGTTAATATAAACTAGTCTTACATTGAATCCAGCGGGGGCCACTTCTGCTGACTGTTTAGAGGTTTGTGGTTCCTCTGATGTGGTTGCCTTTTGTGCCTTCATCTTCCTTTTTGGCAGAGGCAGGAGAAATGCTTTTTGTTTCTGAATTTGACTGGTTGAGATGAAGTCATTGGAGCCTTCCCTTTTGCCTTTGGACTCCAATTGGATTTAGGCTTTCTTGTTCTGGGTTTTCTGGACAACAGAATCTCTAATTCTTGCTCCTCCGAAGGCTCTGTTATCTGGACACGCTTAGGAGGAGGAGGAGTTGAAGCTTGGGATTGAGAAGGGCCACCCTCTGATGATTTGTTCAACTTGGGAGGGTTAATCTGAGACCATTTGGTGCAAGCCATGATGAAAAATGAGAGAAAACAATGGAAATTTGGATTTTTGAGAGAAGAGAAGCCGACGGTGATGATGAAGAATATGGGTGATTTAATCGGTTTAAATGGACGAATGGGGGTGTAAATGATGAGGGGTAATGCTTCGCAATGTATGGGAGGAGGTTTCGGACGGTTTTTGGAAGTTTTGAACGGTTAATTTGAGAATTTGAAAAAAGAGGTAGGGTTTACTTGAGTTTTGAAAAAGAGGAAAGTGGGAAAAATCAAATTTCTGGAACAATTTGGCCTCGGTGACACACAGAACTCAAGTTTTGTGACTCAAAACATGAGTTTCGGGCATGACAAAATTGAAAAAAGACCTATAACTCGAGTTTTACTCATTGAAAGTCAAGTTTCAGGGTCCAAAGATGAACAGGCACATGAGAACTCGAGTTTTGTTCAACCAAACTCGAGTTTCGTGACTCTGAATATGAACAAACTTACCATAACTCGAGTTTTATCTTTTGTAAACTCGAGTTTTAACCTGTACCCTTGAGGAAACTTGAGTTTTGTTGTGAGTTGTGCCTCTGGGAGCTCTGGAACTCGAGTTTTGCCTTCCATAACTCGAGTTTCGGGCAAACTTTCTTCTTCCATCAAATTTTAAATCAAGATATGACCAACAGAACTCGAGTTTTGAACCTCAAACTCGAGTCTTGTGATCTCCAACTCATTTTTGCTCCAAAGTTTATCCAAACTCGAGTTTTCTTCATACAAAACTCGAGTTTTCTTCATACAAAACTCGAGTTTTCTTCATACAAAACTCGAGTTTTGTAACTTTTTCTTCTGAAAGTCATTAGAACTTCTTCCAGAACTTGAGTTTTGCTTGGCATAAATCCTACTTTATTCTTTGTGATGAAAACAGAGACCGACAAAACTTTTTGAAAACACTCCGATGATAAAATTAGTATACTATCATCAAAAAATTAAACATTTAAATGAGAAAATACTTACAATTCATTGGGATTTACCATTCCCAATTCTCTTCTGATATTTACAAATTGTTCTCTGGCAAGAGGCTTGGTGAAGATGTCTGCCACTTGTTGATGAGTTGGGATAAACATAACTTTGACATCCTTTTTCTGAACATGATCCCAAATACCTATATGCTTTGTTCGGGAGTGATGCACAGGATTCTTTGCTAGACTTATTGTGCTGGTGTTGTAACAGAGAATAGGGATTTCTATTAAATCCATTCCTAAATCCTGAAGTTGTTGCTTCATCTAAAGGACTTGTGCACAGCAACTAGCAGCAGCAACGTATTCAGCTTCTGTTGAAGATAGTGACACCTTTGATTGCTTCTTACTGAACCATGACACCAGTGACCCTCCAAGAAATTGACAATGACCACTTGTGCTTTTTCTATCTATTTTGTGGCCTGCATGGTTAGAAACTGAATATGATAATAAATATTTATTGTTACCTTTTGGATACCACATTCCAAGATCAGTGGTTCCAACTAGATATCTATAGATCCTCTTTACATTTTTTGCATGTGACTCTTTGGGTGCAGCTTGATATCTAGCACACATTCCCATGCTAAATTGGATGTCGGGTCTGCAAGTAGTGAGATAGAGTAATGATCCAATAATTCCTCTATATTTCTTGATGTCAATCTTTCCCGCTCACGTCTGCATCAAGCAAGGCAGTGGAACTGATGGGAGTGTCTGCACTTCTGCATTGTTCCATTCCAAACTTCTTCAATAATTCCTTTAAATATTTGGTTTGGCTTATGAAGATTCCATTCTTCCTTTGTTTGATCTGAAGCTTTTCAAATCCACTAATATCAAAAGATTACAACAACTCAGAAGAAGGACTCTCCCCCTTCCTAACTCAATTTCACCCACTAACACTTTTGCTCTTGTCTTTTCCTACTCAAGATTCTCCAATCTTGAGTTGCTCTCACAGAATAAAAGATTGTACAAGAATATTCTCTTTTATGAGAATTAAATGATGAACATTGAAGCTCTTAAGTATGACAGAATGAAAACAGAGTAAGTAGATGAATAGCAATTAATTCGATATTAGTCGCTTGTATATCTCTATCTCTTCTAAAACTTGAATGCTTCACCTTTCATAGTTGAGGAGAATTAAATGTCCATTAGAAACATTTAAGTTTCCATTAGACTCATTCTCGTCGTTCACCTTCACCCAATAAATGCGTCTGACAGTAGGTAGGGTGGTTTCTACGTTTTTGTTTGTTGAATCCTCTCTTGGTGAAGCAATCAGAATTTTATTCTCTGTTAATCATTAAAGTAAATGAGCATTTATGATGGTAGATGAGATTCAAATAAATGTTGCATGAAAAAGGAAAGATTTGATATTAATGAAAAGCATCTGACACACTGCGTAACTGTCAAGTAAAACAAACTCGCGTTTTGCTTGCTGAGAACTCAAGTTATTGAAGAAATATCAAAGTAGAATTCACACAACTTTTGTTGTAACTCGAGTTTTAAAAAGAGTTTTGATCAAACTTGAGTTATAGAACTTGAAACTCAGGTTTTCATAAGTTTCTGTAAGCAAAATTATTTTGTGCTCTTCGAGACTCGAGTTCCATTGGAAGTTTTCAGTTCAAGCATGTTCATAACTTGAGACTCAAATTTTGTCTCCTAAAACTTCAAGTTATAAGAGTTTCAAAACATAACTTTTAAGGGTAACTCGAGTTTCATTGGAAGTCTTGAGTTTAAAACATGTTTACATCTCGAAACTTGAGTTTTATGTCATAAAAACTCAAGTTATATGAAAACTTTTGTTGAAACTTCAAGTTTAGAAAGAAGTTTTGAAGTTCAGAAATTTTTCACAGCTCAAAACTCGAGTTCTGTTTTCCCAAAACTCGAGTTCTATGACAACTTTTGTGGAAACTCCAAGTTATGAAGGAAGTTTTGATTCTCTCTCTTCAAAATTCAAGTTTTGATACTCATAACTCGAGTTTCATCAAAACGTTTTTTGAAACTTCAAGTTTTGGAAAGAAATTTTGAGTTCCAACTGTTCTTCAGAGCCTGAAACTTGAGTTTTATAAAACGAAACTCAAGTTTCACCAAAACTTCTAATATAACTTGAGTTTTGTTTGAGAGTTCTGATTTTCTAAAATACTCTCAACACTCGAAACTTGAGTTCTACAACACAAAACTTGAGTTGTAAGAAAACTTTTGTTCAAACTTGAGTTCTACTGAGAGTTTTGTATTTCTAAAGCTTGTTCAAGAACCCGAGACTCGAGTTTTGACTCCCAGAACTCAAGTTTTGATAGAATTTCAATCAGAACTTGAGTTTTCTTGAAAGTTTGGGATTTTGACAGTACTTTTAAACAATATAACTTGAGATCTAAAGCTTATAACTCGAGTGTTTTTCAATACTTTTATCAAAAGTCAAAGATTACTTAAACTTTACTGAAAACCTTGAATTATAATTATAATTTCAAAAACACATTTGTCATCATCAAAACATTATCTCAACATTCTCTCCCTTTTTGATGATAACTAAACCAATGATCAAGATGTAGGAACAGATTAAACAACTCAGAATAAAAAATAAGCAATGAACATGTAAACTGAGTAAACTGAACATTAATCATATAAAATGAAGATTCAAACAAAAAAGTATACCAGAAACACAAGTCAAACAAAATCAAAACACAACATATACAAGAGTCACCACTTCTCCCCCTTTTTGTCATCAATCAAAGAGGGTGAGAAGGAGAGGCAGTGTGCTCAGGTGAAGAAGAATCAGAAATGTTAAAAAATGGTAGTGAGAGGTGCAAGTGAGACAGGGGGCTCAGAGAGGGTAGGGTCAGAAGCTGCTGATGGTTGCTCAGGTTTAGATAATGGATGGTACTGAGTCTGGAGCAGGAGCAGGAGCAGGAGGAGAAAGAACAGGAGAGGGTACTGGAGAAGCAGGAGCAGGAGAACCTGGAGATGGCTCAGGAGTAGATGGCTCAGCTGAAGAAGGAGGAGGGGCTTGAAATCCTCTGATGAAGTCCTCTATGGAAGTCATCCTCCCTTCCAGAGAGGCAAGTCTAGAGTCCACTGAAATCTGGAGAGCATCCACAGAATCCTTCAGAGCACCTACTGCTATGTCAAGTGATCTTCCAATAAAGTACTCAGCAGCAGCCTTCAGAAGGTTGTTCACATAGTTTTGAGTCTCAAAGTGGAAGGCCTGAGTGAACTCCTCACCCATCTTCTTAAGCTTAGTCTGCATGAAGTTCTGAACAGAAGCCTGAGCAAATGAAGGTGCTGAGGTAGGCTGCTGAGGGGCTTATGACTAGGCCTCATCCTGAGGTACCCTAGAAGGTCAAGAAGTAGTCTTCTTCCTCTGCTTGCTCTGCACTGTAGTCTGCCCAGGAGTTATTTGTACCTCAATCTTCATCCTATGAAGATGAGTCTCTTTAAACTCATCGGGCTTGAGTGCCTTCTGTCCCTTTATCAAATGAAAAATATTGTGCAGCTCCAAGATCTTTGAGATCAAGCAGGGATATGGAACATACATTCTCTTAGACTTAGAGAACCTAAACTTCCACATCTCATCAAAGATCATTTGTCCTATATTCCCCTTCTCCTTGGCCATTATAGAAGCCAACATCTGGTAGTCAGAAGAAGACAGATGGCTGTAATTCCTGCCCTTATTCACTAGACATCTAGTATAGATGTAGTGAATCACCGTCTGTAATTGAGGCATAGCAGCTCGCTCAAAATTGAGCCTAGTAAATGTATCTCCAGGCCTCAAGTGCTCAAACACTTCCTCATCAGAGAAACTCCTCAACTCAGTATCAAAATTACGTGTTCCCAAGTAAGAATTTATCAAGTCAGGTGCAATATGAACATCTGCCCCCCTAATCTTGATCATCATAGAACGAATTATAATATTCCCTTATGCATCAGTAGAGGATGTAGATTCCATATTGTTGTAGAAAATCCTAACCATATCAGGGGAGTATGTAATACTGATCTTGAGTAAACTCTCATAGTACTCAAGATATTCCTTAGTATCTATCCCCAGATTCTTAACAGAGTCTAAATCCACTATCATAGCAGGGCATAACTCTCTATCCTTTTATGCATTTTCAAATAAACCAAGAGTCAAAGGATTAATATAAACTGGTCTTACATTGAATCCAGCAGGGGCCACTTCTGCTGTCTGTCCAAATGTTTGTGGTGTTGAGATAATGTTTTGATGATGACAAATATGTTTTTAAAATTGTGTTTTGAATTATTAGTTTTCAGAAAGTTTTTGAAAATCTTCGAGTTTTAATGAAATGTTTAAGAGAACTCGAGTTTTGTGTTTTAGAACTCGAGTTACAGTGTTTAAAAGTGTGTTCAAAATCTCAAACTTTCAAGAGAACTCAAGTTTTGATTCGAGTTATATCAAAACTCGAGTTTCGAGTGTTGAAAAAGGTTTTAGAAATGCAAAACTTTTAAAGGAACTCGAGTCTGAATGAAAGTTGTCTCAAAACTTGAGTTCCATGTTTTTAAAACTCAAGTTTCGTTCTTTGGAAGTCTTTTAAAAATCAGAACTTGCAGTGAAAACTCAAGTTATATTGGAAGTTTTGGCAGAACTCGAGTTTCGTTTTATAGAACTCAAGTTTCAGGCTCTCAAATAACTTTGGAAAACCAAACTTCTTTCCAAAACTCGAGTCTTCAGTGGAAGTTGTGCTAGAACTCGAGTTATGCATCTCAGAACTCGAGTTTCGAAGAGAGAGAAATGAAACTCGAGTTTCAGTGAAAGACTTGACAGAACTCGAATTTCAGGTTTTCAGAACTCGAGTTTCAAGCAGAGTCAAATTTTCTAAACCTCAAAACTTCTTTCCAAACTTGAAGTTTTCACTTAGAGTTTCATTAGAACTCGAGTTTCATGGTATCAAACTCGAGTTTCGAAAGGCAAACTTCTTTTAAACTCAAAACTTCTAGTGCAACTCGAGTTTCATATAAAAGTTATGTTTCAAAACTCTTATAACTTGAAGTTTTATGAAGGAAAACTCGAGTTTCGAAAGACAAACATGCTGTAATACAAAAATCTCAAGAGAACTCGAGTTACAATGAAAGTTATGCCTTGAGAACTTTCAAAACTTGAAGTTTTGCTAGATGAAACTCAAGTGTCGAAGAGAGCAAAAAGTTTTGGCCTACTGGAACTCATGGAAACCCGAGTTATGAGTTTTACAACTCAAGTTTTATCAAAACTCTTATTCAAACTCGAGTTTCAACAAAAGTTATGAGATTTTCTCTTTGAAAATTCTTCCATAACTCGAGTTTTGAAGAGACAAAACTCGAGTTTCACATTCTGACAAATGCGCAACGTGTCAGCGACTTTAAACTGATTCCAAAATCTTTCCTTTTTCATGGAACGATTATTTGAATCACACCAACCATCATAAATGCTTATCTGACTTATTTATTGACAGGGAATGAAGTCCAGATTGCCTAAACAAAAAGAGATTCAACGGACGAAATCTCAGATCTTCATTCTACCTACTGTCAGAGAGTTGCAGACGCATTCAATGCGGGAAGGTGAACGACGATGGCGAGTCTAACAGAAACTTAAATGTCTCTAACGGACATTTAATACTCCTCACCTATTAAAGGAGATTCATTCAAGTCACCAGAGACAGAGAACGCATATACGAGAATTCAAATTTATTACGCTTCACGTTCATACTCTATTTTTCATACTCCCATTAAAGAGCTTTAGTGTTCATCATTAAATTCTCATAAAGGAGAATATTCTTGTTCATTTATTATTTTGAGAGAGTTAACCAAGGTCAGAGAACCTTGAGTCGGTTCAGACACGAGCAAAAGTGTCTGTGGGTTAGATTGAGTTAAGAAGGGGGAGAGTCCTTCTTGTGATTGGTTGTAATATTTCTAAGATTAGTGGTTTGAGAAAAGCTCAGAGGGATCTGAGGACTGGACGTAGGTCAAGAGGACCGAACCAGGATAAATTTCTGTGTCGCTTTCCTTCATACTCTGTTTTAGCATTCAACATTTGCGAAAATTTTTATTAGACCAATTCACCCCCCCTCTTGGTCAAATTCGATCCTAACATGTGGTCCCTCTGATGTGGTTTCCTTTTGTGCCTTCATTTTCCTTTTTAGCATTGAAGTTCTAGAGACAGGGGAAATGCTTTTTGTTTCTGAATCTGACCCCACTGCCCGAAAAGCCTCTGGTTGAGATGAAGTCATTGGAGCATTTCCTTTTGCTTTTGGACTCAGAATGGTTTTAGGCTTTCTTGTTCGGGGTGTTTTGGACAAAGGGATCTCTAATTCTTGCTCCTCTGCAGGCTCTGTTATCCGGACACGCTTGGGAGGAGGATGAGTTGAAGCTTGGGATTGAGAAGGGCCACCCTCTGATGATTTCTTCAACTTGGGAGGGTTTTTTTCAGACCATTTTGTGCGAGCCATGACTCAGAATCAAGAAATTGTATAGAAAATGAGGATTTTTGAAAATCGGTGTCAACGATGATGAGTGAGGAATGAGGCGATGTAATCGGTATAAATGGACGAATGGGGGTGTGAATGATGAGGGGTTATGATTCGCAATGTATGGGAAGAGGTTTCGTACAGTTTTTGGAAGTTTTGAACGGTTAATTTGAGAATTTGAAAAATGGGCTAGGGTTTACTTGAGTTTTGAAAATGGGGAAAGTGAGAAAAATCGAGTTTTTGGAGCAATTTAACCTCGGTGACACACAGAACTCGAGTTTTGTCACCCAAAACTCGAGTTTCAGGCCTGCAAAAATTGAAAAATGCCCTATAACTCGAGTTTTACTTATTAAAACTCGAGTTTTGGGGTCCAAAGATGAATAGGCACTTGAAAACTCGAGTTTTGTTCAACCAAACTCGATTTTCAGGACCCTGAATATGAAAAATCTTACTATAACTCGAGTTTTATCCTCTGTAAAGTCGAGTTTTACCTGAACCCTTGAGGAAACTTGAGTTTTGTTGCGAGTTGTGCCTCTGAAAGCTCTTAAACTCGAGTTTTGTCTTTCATAACTTGAGTTTCATGTAAACTTTCTTCCTCCATCGAGTTTTAAGTCAAGATATGACCAACAGAAGTCAAGTTTTGAAACTCAAACTCGAGTCTCATGATCTCCAACTCATTTTTGCTCCAAAATCTCGTTCAAACTCTAGTTGTCTTCATAAGCAACTCGAGTTTTGCAACTTTCACTTCTAGAAATCATCAAAACTTCTTCTAGAACTCAAGTTTCGCTTGGCATAAAACCTACTCTGTTCTTTGTGACGAAAATAGAGACCTGCAAAACTTTCAGAAAACACTCCGATGATAAAATTAGTAGACAATTAGCAAAACATTAAACATTAAACAAGAAAATACTTACAATTCATTGGGATTTACCATTCCCAATTCTCTCCTTATATTCACAAATTGCTTTCTCGTAAGAGGCTTGGTGAAGATGTCTGCCACTTGTTGGTGAGTTAGGATAAACATGACTTTGACATCCTTTTTCTGAACATGATCCCGAATAAAGTGATGTCGAATATCTATATGCTTTGTTCGGGAATGATGCACAGGATTTTTGGCTAGACTTATAGTGCTGGTTTTGTCACACAGGATAGGAATTTCTGTTAAATCCATTCCCAAATCCTGAAGTTGTTGCTTCATCCAAAGAACTTGTGCACAACAACTACCAACAGCAACATATTCAGCTTCCGTTGAAGATAGTGATACCGTTGATTGCTTCTTGCTGAACCATGACACTAGAGACCCTCCAAGAAATTGACAATGACCACTTGTGCTTTTTCTATCTGTTTTGTAGCCTGCATGGTCAGATTCTGAATATGATAATAAATATTCATTGTTACCTTTTGGATACCACATTCCAAGATCAGTGGTTCCAGCTAGGTATATGAAAATTCTCTTGACATTTTCTGCATGTGATTTTTAGGGTGTAGCTTGATATCTAACACACATTCCCACAATAAATTGGATATCAGGTCTGCTAGTCGTGAGATAAAGTAATGATCCAATCCTTCCTCTATATCTCTTAATGTCAAAGTCTTTCCCGCTCACGTCTGCATCAAGCAAGGCAGTGGAACTCATAAGAGTGTCAGCACTTCTGCATTGCTCCATTCCAAACTTCTCCAATAATTCTTTCAAGTATTTGGTTTGGCTTATGAAGGTCCCATTCTTCCTTTGTTTGATCTGAAGTCCAAGAAAGAAATTTAATTCTCCCATCATGGACATCTCAAACTCTCCCTACATAGTCTTAGCAAAATCTTCACAGAGATCATTGTGAGTTGCTCCAAATATAATATCATCAACATATATTTGAACTATAAGCACATCAGAGTGAATATGTTTAATAAATAAAGTTGTATCCACTTTTCCTCTGACAAAACCTTTGTTAATAAAAAATTTGCTTAATCTTTCGTACCAAGCTCTTGGAGCTTGTTTCAACCCATTGAGTGCTTTCTTTAATTTGTAAACATAATCTGGTTTTGAAACATCTTCAAAGCAAAGGGGGTTGTTCAACATATACTTCATCCATAATAAAACCATTTAGAAAAGCGCTCGTAACATCCATTTGAAAAAGTTTAAAATTTTTAAGACAAGAAAATGCAAGAAGAACCCGTATAGCTTCTAATCTAGCTACTAGTGCATAGGTTTCTTCATAATCAATTCCTTCTTCTTGATTATAACGTTTAGCCACCAATCTAGCTTTGTTTCTAACAATCACTACAGATTCATTAAGTTTATTCTTGAATACCCATTTTTTTTCCAATGACAGAATGGTCACTTGGACGGGGTACCATGTCCCAAACTTGAATTCTTTCAAATTGATTTAACTCTTCTTCCATTGCAATAATCCAGTCATTGTCAGACAAAGCTTCTTCAACATTTTTGGGTTCAATTTCAGAGATGAATGCTAAAAATTGTGCTTCACTTAAAAATTTTCTTCGTGTCTATACACCTTCATTCACTTCTCCAATCACTTGATTAAGAGGGTGATTTCTAATGTATTTCCATGACTTTGGTTGAGTTGTTTCAAAATGTTTATCCGAAGGATCTTCCTCAGGATCATTTTTTAGTGAAGGCACATTTTGAAAATCTTTTGAAATGACAATTTCCTCATCTACCAAAGGTTTTGTCTGAGATTCGGTTTCAATAAACTTAACGTGTATTGATTCCTCAACTACACAAGTACGTTTGTTAAACACTCTATATGCTTTACTCCTATTAGAATAACCAAGAAATAAAACTTCATCAGCTCTAGGATCGAATTTACCAGTATTCTCTTTCCCATTGTTGTGAATGAAGCATTTACTCCCGAAGAAGTGAAGATAGGAACGGTTTGGCTTTCTTCCTTTGTACAACTCATATGGTGTCTTTCCGAGAGATGATCTGATATAGGCCCTGTTGGAGATGTAGCACACTATGTTGATAGCATCTGCCTAGAAGACTTGTGACATTTGTTTTTCTATCATCATAGCTCGTGCCATGTTTGTCAGGACTCTGTTCTTCCTTTCAACAACTCCATTTTGTTGAGGAGTCCTGGGAGTTGAGAAGTTGTGGCTAATTCCTTTCCCTTCACAATAGGTTGCAAAGTCCCCATTCTCGAATTCTCCTTCATGATCTATCCTAATAGATACAATAGACATACCTTTCTCATTTTGGACCTTTTTGTCAAATATAACAAATAGTTCAAAAGTTTCATCTTTAGATGATAGAAACATAGTCCATGTGAATCTAGAATAATCATCAACTATGACAAGTGTATAAAGATTTCCACCAAGACTTTTTACTCTTGTTGGACCCATTAAATCCATGTGAAGTAGTTCAAGGGGTCTCTTAGTTGAAATCTCATTTTTGGATTTGAAAGATGATTTGTTTTGCTTTCCCATCTGACAAGCATCACATATCAAATCACTTTTAACTTTGAGCTTTGGAATACCTTGAACTAAATCATGTTTAATTAACTTGTCAAGTTGATTCATGTTCACATGAGCTAAATGTTTATGTCACAAGTAACTTTCATCAGCTTGACTAATGAAACAAGAATTAGCAAAAGAATTTTCTAAGTCAAGGGTGTAACAGTTACCGTTCCTGGATGCTCGTAGTTGAATGTTTATCTTTTCTTTGTTAATTGACAAATCCTTCTTATTGACGATGAAACATTCTTGTGAGTCAAATATAACCCAGTTGTCTTTGTCAGTGCTTTGGCTCACACTAAGTAGGTTATGACAAAGTCCTTCAACATGATATACATCCTTCACTGGTATTCCATTTGAGTTGCCAATCTCACCAATTCCAGTGATTTTCCCAAATTGATTTCCTCTAAAGCTTACCTTTCCTCCATCTTTTGATTGCAAGTTAATGAATTTACTCTTGTCCCCTGTCATGTGTCTTGAGCATCCACTATCAATGTACCATTTATTTGATTTGGATACTCTAAGACATACCTGCATGGAATCAAGTTATTGTTTTAGGTACCCAAAGCTTGTTGGGTCCTTTAAGGTTAGTTTGGCATGATTTAAATTCATGTGTTCTCTTCGGTATCCATTTATATGTTCCTAGCATTTTTCCTTTCTTGAAATAGTAGGAGGAGGTTCTATGCCCTTTTCTATTGCAGTAAGTACATGATGCAAAAGGTTTAGAGGTATGAATAGATTTTTGGAAATATTTAAGATAACTTTTACCTCCGTCTCTTTTCTTTCCTTTCCTTTTATCACTAATTGAGTTATATCCTATTCCATTTCTATCATTTACTACTTTCTGACTTTTTAAAATAACCTACAACATTTCACTACCTTTGATAAATCTTTCCAAAGCTTTATTTAGACATTCATTCTCCTTTTTCAAAACTGGGCATTTTGAGCATTCGTCTATTATTGCTTCTGTCACAGGTTTTTCTAATTCTGTAGCCTTCTTTCTTAAACAGGCTAACTCTTTGGCAAACTTAAGTAGTTCAGTATGCATTTCATCATATTCTAAACGTAATTCATCATAAGTAGGTTCAGCTATGATTACCTCATCTATCTCTAAATTTGCCTCTGCCTGAGCCACAAGACAGATATTGGCTTCCTCCTCTGATGAGCTATCTCCCCATATCTCAGAAACATACACCTTCTTCTTCTTGAATGATTTGAACCTTTTCTTTTCCTTGTTTCGTTGGGATAGTTGTGGATAGTCTGCTTTCATGTGGCCCGGCTTGTTGCATTCAAAGCAAATAATTTCTTTGCTAGAAGCACCTTTTTGAAATCTCCTCGGAGGTTAATCTTTTCTATAAAGTTTCTTGAACCTTCGAACAACCATGGCCAACTCTTCGTCTTCTACTTCATCTTCTTCCTCAACCTCTATTTCAGGTTCCTTCTCCTTTATTGACTTGAGAGCTAGCCCTTTCTTCTTTTTGTCTTCTATGCTAGAAAGTTCCTTTTTAAATTTTTGTTTTCTCTCATATTCAGCAAGACTTCCAAAGAGAGCAGGCACGGACATCATTGATTCTCCTATTGATTTTTCAATGGCCGTGACCTTAGCTTCCCATTTGTCAGTGAGAATGTTGAGAATCTTTCTCACTTGAGTATTCTGATCGTAGGTCTTTCCAAGGGCAGCCATCTTGTTAATGAGATGAGTGTGTCTCATCTCAAATTCTGCGATGGTTTCTCCTTCTTTCATTCTGAGTAAATCATACTGAGTTGTGAGAGTATTTACTCTTCCCTCCTTCACGACCTCAGTTACTTCATAGGCAATCTCCAATGCTTACCACATGTGTTTGGCTGAAGGGAGTGTGCATATCCTGAAGAAATCATCTTCATTTAAGGCAGCCTGCAACATTAAAACAGCTTTTCTGTTAAGTAAAGCTTTCTTCAAATCTTGTTCATCAAACTCACTACGTGTTTTGGGAACAAACACATCATTCACTTTCTTTTGAGGAACAAAGTTTCCTATTTCAAAAACATCCCATAAATCTAAGTCAGTAGCCAAAATAAAATTTTGAAACTTGATTTTCCAAAATGATAAACGTTGGCTGTTAAATGTGGGAGGTCTAGTAATAGAAGCCCCGTCACTAATAACATGCTCGCCAAATCCTGCTATTGATCACTCTTGAGACTGACAAGAGACCTGCTCTGATACCAAATGTTAGGATAGGATTTGACCAAGAGGGGGGGTGAATTGGTCTAATTAAAATTTTTGCAAACGTTGAAACGTAAAATAGAGTATGAAAGAAAGTGAACAAAGTGATTTATCCTGGTTCGGTTCCCTTGACCTACGTTCAGTCCTCAGAATCCTCTGAGTTTTTCAAATCCACTAATCTCAAAAGATTACAACAACTCAGAAGAAGGACTCTCCTCCTTCCTAACTCAATTTGACCCACTGACACTTTTGCTCGTGTCTTTCCCACTCAAGATTTTCCAATGTTGAGTTTCTCTCATAGAATAAATAATTGTACAAGAATATTCTCCTTTCTAAGAATTAAATGATGAACACTGAAGCTCTTAAGTATGAAAGAATGAAAAACAGAGTAAGTAGATGAATAGCAATTAATTCGATATCAGCCATGTATTTCTCTATCTTCTGAAACTTGAATGCTTCACCTTTTATAGTTGAGGAGAATTAAATATTCGTTAGAAAAATTTAAGTTTCTGTTAGACTCATTCTCATTGTTCACCTTCCTGCAATAAATGCCTCTGATAGTAGGTAGGGTGGTTTATGTGTTTTTGTCCATTAAATCCTCTTCTGGTGAAGTAATCAGAATTTCATTCTTTGTTAATCATTAAAGTAAATGAACATTTATGATGGTATATGAGATTCAAATAAAAAGAAAAGAAAGATTTGGTATTAATGAAAAGCATCTGACACGTTGCGTTACTGTCAGATAAAGCAAACTCGAGTTTTGCTTGCTGAGAACTCGAGTTATTGAAGAAATATCAAAGTAGAATTCACACAACTTTTGTTGTAACTCGAATTTAAATAAGAGTTTTGATAAAACTTGAGTTGTAAAACTTAAAACTCGGGTTTTCATAGATTTCTGTAAGCTGAATCATTTTATCCTCTACGAAACTCGAGTTTCATATACCAAAACTTCAAGTTTTGACTATTCTCAAATCATAACTTTCATTGTAACTCAAGTTTCCTTGAGAGTTTTGAGTTTAGAAAAATTTCCATCTAGAAACTCGAGTTCCATTTCACAAAACTCGAGTTTTACTAAAACTCTTATCGAAACTTCAAGTTTTGGAAAGAAGTTTTATAGTTAAAGAATTTTTCAGAGCTCAAAACTCGAGTTCTGTTTTCCCAAAACTAGAGTTATACCAAAACTCAAGTTGTGAAGGATGTTTTGATTCTCTCTCTTCGAAACTCGAGTTCTAATACTCATAACTCGAGTTCCATCAAAACTTTTATTGAAACTTCAATTTTTGGAAAGAAGTTTTGAGTTTCAAATATCCTTCAGAGCCTGAAACTCGAGTTCTATAAAACGAAACTCAAGTTTCACCAAAACTTCCATTGTAACTTGAGTTTTCTCTGAGAGTTCTAATTTTCTAAAACACTTAACATTCGAAACTCGAGTTCTATAACACACAACTCGAGTTGTGGTAAAAAATTTTGTTCAAACTTGAGTTCTACAGAGAGTTTTGCATTTCTAAAGCTTATTCCAAAATCCGAGACTCGAGTTTTGACTCCCAGTACTCGAGTTTTGACAAAACTTCAATCAAAACTTGAGTTCTCTTGAAAGTTTTGGATTTTGAAAATATTTTTAAACAATGTAACTCGAGTTCTCTCAATATTTTCATTAAAACTTGAAGATTACCTAAACCTTTTTGAAAACAATGAATTTAATCTTAATTTCAACAACATATTTGTCATCTTCAAAACATTATCTCAACAAGAATCATAATAAAGACTTTTCAAATCATTTTGCTAAAGTATAGAAGCTTTAATACTTGAGTGCATAAATGTTATGCTCGAGTGCTAAGTGTAACAAATCATTTTCCAATTTATCCATACTTAAATGTAACTAAAATTCATGCAAAACATGAAAACATATTTGGTATCATCAAAACATAGGTATCAACATCTAGAACCATTGTTTGATTCACAAGTGGTTGGTGTGAATTTTTTGGAGGTGGCAATTGTCTGATTGTCACTATGGGGAAATGATAGACCCCAATATTAAATGGTTTTCTTGACTATTTTTATGTGTTTTTGTAACACTTTTACCCATTTTACATGAATTTATGCCTCTCCCGATTACTTTGAATATGCATTGCATTTTGCTAATAAAAGGGTAAAAAGGGGTCACTTGGCTTGTTTGATTGCAAATGCCTTAACCTGTTATTTGTTTAATTCTTTATAAAGCTCTTTGCTTTTGTCTGTAGGCATTTGGAGAAATTCTAGTGACCCAAGATGGAGCATTATAGGAGCCATAACACATTGGGAGAAAGGAATGCAACTCAGGAGGTGCCTTTATGACCAACAAGCTGCAACATAACCTTACAAAGTCATAACCTTGATCTAATTCCAAAAGATATAATGATTCCTCAGGTCACGACATATACAACTAAATGTCATGATATAAGCATGTTTAGGTCACATCCTAACACAATTACATCATGACATAAGAGTGTAAAAGTAAAGCCAAGCATTCTGGATTAAGTCAACACCTCCCTACACATAAGGAAAGCTAGCCACCATGAAAAACAACTCTTCCATTCTGTATATTTGCAATTGTGAAGAGCCTCAATCTCCCCCTCTCAAGCCTCTAACTCTTTCATCCATTTCTCTCCTTTTCTCCACCATTTTCTACCATTCTAAACCAATTAAACCTTTCCCATCACCTTCTTCTCCATATTTCCATACCCATTTTCAACCTTCTCATGGCAAACATTCTCTAGAGTGACAACTGCGTTTTTGGAGCAATGAGAGCCTAAACCCTTAGCCTCTCGGTGATGGAGGATGAAGCTTGAGCTCATGGAAAAATTGAGGCTAAACATTCTCTAGAATTCGTTCTGTATGCAAACTTTGATTACAAGTTTGTAAAATTTTGATTAGACTATGTGATTGGATTGGATTTTGTTTTTATGCTGTATTATATATATATATATGTTTTAGTTTTGATTCCATTGTATTCATTTAATTGTCAATCATTGTTGGCAATTACTTGTTCATTTTAGTTTCTGTGATTGTGATTGCAATCCATTGTGAGCATAAGCATTCATCCATTCAATTGCACTCTAAGCAATTTTAACAATGTTTTTAAGAAGTGTTAATTAACCCAAGTGATTGCTTGGGGTTTTCATTAAGCGTTAGAGAGTAGCAACTCCCATATTAAATTAAGAGTAGTGATAGCTAAGTTTCCATCATTAAGAGTCTATCCTATTATATATCCCTTTCAATCCAAAGATTTCTTTTTTGATTGAAAATATTAAAAATAGTTGTTTCTTTTAGTTTTTCTTTTATTGCACCATAGTCTTTACAATTCAAACCCCCCTTTTAAATCCAATCAACATGTTTTTAATTGCCAATTTAAACTAGGTTCACCAATAAACTACTCCTTGAGAAGAATAATAGGTTGAATCCTATACTACATTATTTGGTGCAATCAAATATTGAATCGAACAGAAAGGCGATAGTACCGGTCTGATTAGGAAACGAATTAAGGTACAAGTTAGCTAATCAATGAAAAAAAGATCACAAACACTACAAGATGTAAAACCAATGCAATATATATATATGAAGCAATACTTAATGTTCAAATCAACAAATGCAACCTCTTACCCTATTTTTTCTCC
Source organism: Vachellia collinsii (assembly GCA_006871305.1). Taxonomy (NCBI): domain Eukaryota; kingdom Viridiplantae; phylum Streptophyta; class Magnoliopsida; order Fabales; family Fabaceae; genus Vachellia; species Vachellia collinsii. The sequence continues at coordinate 9,168 of QFDD01001828.1, read as the reverse complement.
CAACAAACAACCATTATGTCTATTGCACATTCTTCCCCTTACATTGCAGAATATGCTTGCCAGTGACTAACATTGATGCTCACCAAAGTTGTCTTACATGTTAGAATATCTCTTCTCCCCCTCCTTCAGAAGCTTTTCTCATTCCCTTCTTCATTATCATATTCAGCTATGCACTAAATATCTTTTGATCAATTCTAAAAACTTCATGGAGAACTATCAATACAACAAATAGAAAAAGGATTGCAAAAATTGAGTAAAATAGGTAGGGAAAAAATACCAGGTAGCTAACATTTTGTAAAGAACTTGTGATCACCAAATATTGATTTCTCTAAACAACAATCAACTTCACCACATATTAATTTTAAGAATCTTTAAACATCATGAATTTTAAGAATCTTTTAACTATAAAATGTTCTCCATAAGCATCATGAATATTAATCACAATCTTAATATAAAAAATTATCATTTGCAATCCTTCCAATGCTTGACTAATGTTGGCTAAACACACGCACATGGACACTTGTTTTCTTTTGAATATCCTATATTCCCTCTTCATGATTCACACAACAACTTCCTTAAATCTAGATGTTTCATATTTTTAAAACATTTAAGCTTCTTCCATCATTAACTTGTAAAATACCCATGTCTACAACCACTACATATCTTCAATCTCTTTTAGCCTCCAATTTTAGAGGGCCCAAGTGGGTGTTACTCAAAGCCAAACAACTATGTTTTCAATGCATCAGACTTAGTAGCAACACAACATGCATTATTGGGTTTCGACTCCCAGCAACTCATAACCTTTCATATTCAGATTCCTCCCTAATCATACTTTAACATTTCAATCATTAGCTTATCACTTAGGAACCTTTAAACAAAGGCATATTCCATCCTTAAGTTGTTCCAAGAATTTGTACTTAATAAGCATTCATCATCATACAATTACAAGTAATAAGATATTTTCATTCCATTAACATATGAATGCCCTTACCTCTTTACAACTCTTGGACAACATTCCTTTTCAATCTGGAAATGTTGCAACTTCAAAATTCCATCCTAACCAACATATTTAAGTCTTCAATCATGCTTTAATAATTTAAGACAATTGTTTAATATTTAAAGGCATTGAAAGAGTAAGTTAAATATGATTACACTCTAAATTTTTGCACTTTTCCCATTCGCTAGCTAAATTTCAGTGTCCTATATTCCTCACCTGAATATGATTCAAATTAGAGCAACAAAGATAGAAGAGTAGTTATAGAAGGTATATTAAGCATTTACATTAACACATGTTTTTATAGAATAGCACAATGTTTCATGCATACATCAACCACTGTTTGACTAGCACATATTCATAGATCAGAAAAATAAAATCTTCTAAATGAAATGCCGATTTAGCTTGAAGAAATACTTAGTCTTTCACTAACGTAGATTTAATAGGTGAAACTTCCTCCTATTTCTCTGATTTCTCAACTTTACTCACTCCACAAAAACCCAAACTGACATAGATGAAGAGATCTGCAAGTAGAAGAAGGTCCACAAAACATACCTAAACTAGGAATCAAGCTTGCATGCGTCGCAGACCCCATCCTTTGTCCAGAATCATACATTTTGACAACCTCCCTCTAAAATCCTCTTTCTTGCTCTCTACTCATTGTTTGTCGACAATGAAGTAAAATGAGAAGGGATTGTGAGGTCAAGGGATTAAAGTACCTTAGCCATGTGAGGTGAATGGATGATGGAGGACAAAATGACTATGTAGCGAAGCAAATACGAGAAGTGGCGGATGAAGGGAAGTTAGACTTGATGAAGGAAAGGAAGAAGGGGAGTAGCAGGTAGTGTGGAGGGGAGTCAAAGGACATGATAGATGGAATTGGTGTGAGAAGAGAGAGGAATTAGGGATTTAGGGATACAAAGAGGTGATAGAGAGAGTGAGGACCGCTAATGGGGAAGCAAGTGAATAGATCCCTACTTTATTGCTGTGAGTCCCAAAAAGGTTCACCCCTTTTGTTAATGTTATTTGACTTTAACAATATCATGGAGCTATGTTTTCAATGCTTGCTACTTTAGTATACATCCTACTGTCATGATATATACAATATAAAGGTCTTATGCTAGAAAAGCCGTTAATTCATATTAAAGTGACATTTGGATGAAAGGAAGATTATCTAAAATACCACACTTATGCTTATGCCCGTGACCATCCCTTATGATTTGCTTTGTTAATTTCATAAATGTAGACACTAGAGAAAGTCAATTTGAGTTTTATGTTAACTCAAGAGGGATTAGATTGATTGTGAGAAAAGTATAAATTGGTAAATCTGACATTGGAGGCACAATATTAACATAACCAAACTGCACTAAAGGATTGTCTAGTACTAATCTCTAAGAAATAGATTTTTAGTGCAAACACCTAAATGAATATATCATGCCCACATGAACACGATAAAGCACATATTATGAAAGAAAGAAGATAAAGAGATTGGATCAACAACATTAAATCATTAAGTATGAGTGGGAAATGTTGGAATATAATAGTCCACTCTTGATCGATTATGACCTAAACCCATTTGGATTGGAGCAAAATGAAAATAAATAAATAATATAGGTGAATAAAGGTAATTATCCCCCTATGTATTTGAATTTCAAATACAGTAACTGTCCACTTTAATATATGAGAAGTGGGAGTCATTTTCTATTTGTGACGAAAAACACAACTCCCAATAGAATTTCTCTCCATGCTTCTCTCCTTTCTCTCTTATCCTCCTTATCAATGTCTTTTGCTATGTAATGTAATTGAAGTCCATATTATTACTTCAATTCTCGTGTTGGTACTTACTAAATCAATCAAATTCTAAGTATGCCCAAAATCCTTCAAGCCATATAAAATATCTCAACATCTTCACCATCACAAAACAATATATATTCAAGTCACATTAATAGACCAGGGCAAGTCTTATTACAGATCATTACTTGTTAAAATTCTTCTCCCCCCTCAATTTACCTTTAAGTGGATGTTAAATTATTTCGAGTCACATATTAAAGTAATACATGTCTTTCTCTCACTTGGTAAGTAGTTGGTAGTTTAAAAGATGAAGATAGGAAAAATAGTGCTAAGGTGGCATGTTAGTAGTAGAAAAGTGTTTTAAACCATGTAAAAAAGGCTTTTTAAACCGCATAAAGTTGTGATTTATATACAATCAATTTAAAAAGTATGTTCTTTTAGACTGCAGGTAGGTGTGGTATAAAAAAATTATTTTTTAGACCGCAGCTTAGGAGCGGTCTAGATAAAATTAATGTTAGGTCTAAAAAGCCCATTTCCTAGGCTAAATACAAGACTTTTTAGACCACATATAATAACATGCAGCCTAAAAGATGGCATTTTTAGACCGCATTGGCTTACATATTGTCTGAAAGATGCTTTTTTTAAACCTTATGGGCACCCATGAGGTTTAAAAAGTGATTTTTTTAATAAAAAATATAGCCGTGTGTGCCCTCCTGTTGTGTCACCGGTTGTTCAGCTTCTTCCTCCTCTTAGTCTTCCTTCTCAAGTGTTGGTCAAGGGAATGATACAATAAATGATTTCAATGGTTTCAAAGCACAGGCATCACTTATCTTATGTTTGAATTGAATGGGAAAAGAATTAAATTAGAGACGAGAGAATGCTAGAAGGAAAAACTCAAAAAAAGAAAAAGTAGTAAAAAAATTTACTATTTCAAAACTTACTGATAAATACAAATCGCCAAACGAATTGCACATTTCTCAGCAACTCTACTAGCTTGGCTTCTCTATCACATAAGCCCAATCAAAATCAAACAAACAACCATAGGCTAATATATATTATGGAAAAATAAAACCTACAGCAGATCATGTATATTGTTTCAGATCAAGGACTTTCAACTCGTTGGAAAAAAAAAGTTCAACAACCCACGTAATCATTATTTCCCTTCCTATGTAGCACAAAAAAGATCAACTCACCGATCCTATGCAGCATAAACCATTCTTTCCCTTCTAATGGTTTGGGAATCTTGGCATCACAAACCCATCCTGGTTCAGAATATCATCACTTCCTTGTTCCAAACCAAGTAGTCATCAATATAGATCTAAGAAAGAAAATAAAGAAAGAGGGAGAAGAAGAAAATGAATCGTGTTTGTTTATGGGAAAGAAAATAAATACAGATCTCAGCTTATCTAAACTGAATTGTGTTTCTGGGAAAGAAAATAAAAAAAGAGGGAGAAGAAGAAAACAAATCAGAGAAAAAATATATAAATAAGCACCTGAAGATTTGTTCTAGATGAAATCGATGGTGGTTACAATCTTTGTGCAAAGACCTCCTGGACCTCCTGTAAAGACCAAATTGCACAATCCTAGAGGAAAATCACTTGGAACAATGAGCACTTGTTAGCTTTGATCTGGATGAAATCGACGACAGCGTCTTTGCTTGTGCAAGGCAAAATCTATCAACTCGCTGGTTGGTGGCAGAAAAGGAGAAGAAAAAGACGAGGAAGAAGAAGAAGGAGGAGGAAAGGGATAAGGTCTTTTGGCGGGTCCGATGGTGGTGGCTTGTGAATGGGATTTTTTTTCCCAACGTGAATGGGATTTGAAATCAGAGGAGGAGGACGAATAAGTTTCAGAGGATGCACTGTAAGAAAGAGAAGCAAGATGTATTTTTTATTCTAAAAATTTACCTTTTACATGGGGTTTAAAATACGCTTCTTTTACACTGTATTTGCGGTCTAAATAAAGTACCTTTTAAACCACAGCCGGCACCCCTTAGCTACGGTTTAGAAGAAACTTTTTTAAGACTAGATTTATTAGGTGTGGTGGATATTTATATTTACAAAAATGAAATCAATCATTTTTTTTAAATCTTAACATCTAAATGTGGTGTATAAAAGATGGTTTAAATAAGTATTTTTGTACCAGTGACAGCAGGTTAATGGGCTAAATTGTTTTTTATATATAAATAAATATTTAACCTTTTGTTATCATATTAACAATAAAATTCTAATCTTATATATTGATATTTACCTGCAATTTTAATTGATTTATTATCATACTAAAATAACAACTTGGTACGTAGCTGGGAAAAATGATGGCGAAGAAGAAAGGAGGAAAATGAAAAGAACAAATGAAAAAAGACTAAAAATCAACGCGTATTGAGAAAAAGGAAAAAGAAAAGAGAGAAAGCACAATGAATAATAGGACCATGTTTTCGTTCTCTTTCTTTCTTTTATTCTGTTTTGAGATTTTAAGTGTTGAGGTGAAATTTTAATAATGAAAACTTTTGCAAGTCTATTAAATTTTAGATTTAAGTTTTGAAATGTGCAAAAGTTGATACAACATTTTTAACGTGGTGCAATTTTAGCAAATCCATTAAATTGTTCCAAACGTATGTTTTAAAGCAAGATGGATGACAATGGGTCCCACATGAAAAGGATGGATGTTAAGGCCAATTAAACTTTTTTTTTTGCCCAACAAAGAAAGCGATTAAATTGAAATCACCACAAAGATGCACACGTCTGAGCTACAGAGTACAGAGTGAAATATAATGAACAACTCCAAACCTAAAGGCAAATTATAAAGACTAGTACTAGGACTAAAAGGATCAACAATAGGGATAAAATAAACTACAAGAGATGAAGAAACAAGAAAGCCAAACTCCAAATAGGCTTGCAACTGCGATGACGCCCGGAATACCCAATTCGAAGGGTAAGAGTCATCCAACAAAGCTTTGGCAAACCTCTTGGTTACCAAATCTGCTTCCATGGGAATCCATTTGCAATAATGGTTCCTGATCAAGTTCCTTGATGCAAGAGAATGCTCAAGGAGGGAAACAATAAAGATAGAAGAAAAGTAGGCATGATCAGTTTGACAAAAGATGATAAAATCACAACTCCTGCCTAGAAATGAACAGTGAAGCCATACACCCAGAGTAGGCATAAATCTTGCCAGAATAAGAACAGTGTGACCATACACACTGAACAGGCAGATGTCAAACCAACAAAGAACTGCATGTACATGTTCACTGAACAGGCTCAAGTTGATACAATTATCACGCATATAATCCTGCAACCCATTATGCCTAAACATAGACAAGGATTCATCAACCCCTTTTCCAACATTAAGAACACCAAACCCTACACTTCCCCACCTAAAAACCTTCCAAACCAAATTAACCAGGGCATTTACAACAAGGTTAAGACTAATTGGTTTGAGATATACTTTTAGCATATTGAAAATATTAACAGCTTCCTCCTATACCAACTTAAACAAACCCCAACAAGCTCCAACACTTTTAAACAGTCAGCATTACAAAACTTAATTTGTTCAGCAGCAACTGGAGCAATATTACTCTTATGAACACTTAATTCAAACCCAACACTAGTAAAGGAACTTTGAGGCATAAATAAACGTTATGATAGAGACACAGACCTCAAAATGCAGGGGCCTGAAATCAGTCCTTTCTAAATTCGTCCGTGTTGTTTTCGTTCCCACAAACCACAATGCAGGTTGTCTCTCTTGCAAAGATTGAGGGGAAGACACAACCAGGTAAGCTTTGGTTAATGGCAGAAAGGGTTGTGTTGCTAGTTTTGGCGAAATTACAGTGAGCCCTAATGAAGATTGGTTGGAATCGAGATCCATTTTGACAGATGGGGTTACCATCGTCTCTAGCTCCACATGCATATTCCAGAGTCTTCTGCAAACCAACGTCACTCCCGTCCTTACACACGCACCAATTCCCGCCCAAGGACCCATGACGTTAATATTCGTCTTCTCAGATCTCCTTTGTTTTACAGCTTCCAGTCTCCCCACACAAATTGAGAAGCCCCAAATCCCCCCCATCAGCTGTCCCGCTCCTATCTTCTGTTGTAGTGAGAGACTTATTAGCCTCCCCTTCAACCCATCCATCACCTCCCATGGCCATGGAGGCACCCATCGGGGGTCATCGTCAGAGGCCGTATCATCCGAACGAAAAGCACCATCCTCTGTTCTGCTACTCGCACCACCGCCCTGATTTCGCCCCGTAGAGAAGCTCTTTGAAATCAGAACCTCCAAGGGCCACATCATAAGGATACAGCCCAGAACCTCCACAAGAAGAGGAGAAGAGACTCTCTAAACCTCAGAAGAACAGCCAGAAACCACCATACTCGACGATGCGAGAACCAACCCTATCAAAGGGAAAAAACCCTAGCGGAGGGAAAAACCACAAAAACTAAAATCCTGTTGTTAAGGCCAATTTAATTGACTTGCTAGAATTGCATCATTTTAAAAAAGACTGTATTTTCTTTTGTACCTTTGAAACTTAATTATTCTATATACTTGTTATATCCCAAAATTTTGGGTCTAGAAATTCAAAAATGAGCCTGAACAATATATGCTATCAAGCTCAATTTTTAAAAGTTTCTTGCCAGGCAAAATGATTCTATGGAATTATGTAACATTTGGTATGGTAAAAGGAAAGTTAAAAGTGAAAGAAAATGAAAGGAATAATATATATTTATATATATATAAGCAAAAAGAACAAGAAAAGGGTAAACATAGAAGTAGAAATGAAAGGAATAGCAAAAATATCATTTTGCCAATACAGAAAATGTAAGGACAATATGGTCAATTTGAAAAAGTAAGGACCGGAGGGTCATTCTGAAAAAAGTAGGGACCAAAGTGACAATTCAAAATTTGAGACTAAAGTGTAATTTCGAAATTTGGAGACAAAAGTGTCATTTTTGAAATTCAAAGGCATTTTGGTAAATTGAGAAAAGTTAAAGGGTATTATGGTCAAAGTTTGACAAAAAATATCAGAATTGAGGCCTGATTTAAGTTAAAATGTCAAAAAATAACCTTTACGGGAATTTTAAAGGTTATTTAATATTTATTTATTTAATAAATAATTAGTTAAATATAATTATTTATAATATCTAGAGGCCTCAAATATTTGATTTCAAAGTAAGGACTTCAGATCATATTTAAAGGTAAAAAATAAGAAGGGATATGTCTTTCTAAAGTTAGGCAAAAATACTAGAAAAATAAAAAATGACCAAATGAATAGTAACTTTTGAAATTGAAACTGGGTATGATTTTGAAGAGGAATTGTCCAGATTTTATTTTTCCTCTCAAGTTTATCCAACTATCTTCCCATAGAATTTAGAATCACTTCATTTCGATTTTTCTACAATTAATTATTTTTCAAAGACTTTGCCATTTTTAGAGTGTTATGAATAGAAACTTATAGAGTTTTGGAATCAAATTCATTCAATTTTCATGATCAAAAGGAACATATATATATATACACACAAAGTAGCAACCAATGCCTAACTAATTGCCTAACTATGCCTAACTATGCCTAACTAATTGCCTAACTAATTGTCTAACTATGCCTAACTAATAAAGTAGGAGCCTAGTCATTAATGGCTCATAATGACATAATATCCTAATATTAAATAGTATATCCTAATACACCCCCTCAAGTTGGAGCATAGATGTTTATCATGCCCAACTTGTTACAAAGATAGTCAACCCGAATCCCATTAAGGGCTTTAGTAAGCAAATCCCCTATTTGATCTCCAGATCTCACATGTCCTGTAGAAATAAAGTTTTCCTTAATCTTCTCACGGACAAAGTGGCAATCAATCTCAATATGTTTTGTGCGTTCATGAAACACTGAGTTGGAAGCTATGTGTAGGGCTGCTTTGTTATCACACCACAACTTTGCAGGTAGTGAAGTTGTGAGACCAACTTCCTTCAATAACTGATATAACCACACAATCTCACACACAGATTGAGCCATGGCTCTGTATTCTGCTTCAGCACTAGATCGAGATACCACATTTTGCTTCTTACTCCTCCAGGATACTAAATTTCCACCCACAAAGACACAATACCCTGTAGTAGACCGTCTAGTAGCTTTAGACCCACCATGGTCCGCATCACAAAAACATTCGATATTTGTGTGCCCATGATTGCTGTACAATATACCACGACCTGGGGATCCTTTTAGGTAATGCAAAACATGTTCCAAAGCTTCCCACTGATTAACAGTCGGTGATGCCATGAACTGGCTTAGCACACTGACCGGAAAGGTGATATCGGGATGAGTTACCGTAAGATAGTTAAGTTTCCCAATCAGTCTTCGATATCTTTCAGGATTCTCAAATGGTTTGCTCTTC